>JAFJYJ010000130.1:600000-894814 GCA_019022615.1 Acacia melanoxylon
GGCATGGAGAAGACTCTAGTCATTAAGTTACTGGGTAGATCTATCACATATAGAGATTTGTTGATTAAAACTCAATCCTCCGGCAAACGAAAGGTTCTTATCAGTTAGTGGATGTCAAAGGGAACTTCTACTTTGCCACTTTTGATCTAGAAGAGGATTACACAAAGGTGCTTACAGGAGGGCCGTGGATGATATTTGGGGCTTATCTTACAGTGCAACCATGGTCACCGAATTTGACTCATGTTCAACAAAGATCTCCAAGGTAGTGGTCGGCTAAGGATTAGGGACTTTCTTTTAGATACTACCATAAGAGCACACTACAGGCGATTGAGGGCTTACTTGGTGATGTTGTTAAAGTTGATTATATGACAGAAACAAGGGGGCGTGGGAAGTATGCTCGAATAGCAGTGCTTATCGATTTATTGAAGCCGCTTGTTCCAAGGATTAAGGTTGATGGATTGACTTACTGCGTGGAATATGAAGGTTTGCCGCTTATTTGTTTTGAGTGTGGTAAATATGGCCATACTAAGGAGAAATGCAAAGCAGGGGTACAACAAGATAGTCAGGGTGAACGTAGTCATCAAGAAGCAACAAAGCAGACACCACACAATCTTGCCCACACTACGGATAGCCCTATGTCCCTCGTTGATAGCGGATCTGGAAAAAGTTCGTCGCCGTATGGCTCATGGATGCTTGTGCAATATCCGAAGAAAGTAGCTAAGCAGTATGTTGGAAAAGAAGCACGGCCTGGAGGCTCAAATAGTTCTGGGGGATCTCGTTTTACTGTTCTTAAGGATGAGGATACAGAGGCTATTTCAACACAAAAGATAGAGGCGATCGGAAGGGTAATAATCCACAAGTAGCGATTTGGTCACAAGAAACAAGACGGACCAACGAATGGAACCCGAGAGAGACCAATCATGCACCGGTAATGCTATTACTAAGCCGGGAAATAATAACAAATCCAAAAAGAGCGCTCTAAAAGTGGTCCGGGGAATATAGAAGGAAGATACCGATGGATGGGACTCCCAGCATACATCAACCCATGTCATTAGAGAATGAGGCCCCGCATCCCAACTTGCCTACTGACTTGGCCAATATTCCAGGTGCACCTAGATATGAAACGAGCCAAGGAGCGAAGAAAGGAAAGAAGGTAGACCCAGGGACTAAGCAATCCAATGAGTCAATCTTTACAACATCGGCGTTTAAGGCTTTTAAAGCTATGGAGACGAATCGACTTTGGAAGAGTAAACATACCGTGGTAGAAATTCAACGCAATGAGACCCGCTCTTGAAGAGGCAAACTCAATGTTTATGGAAACTAACTCGCGGCAAAGATACCCAATTTACCAAAGATCGGATGATTTCGGAAGAGGCAAGGAAAATAAGGTGCCCAAACCCCCGACCAAAAGTCACCGCCGCATGGCATCAAACTACAATCTAGTATTAAGCGAAACCTAAAAGTTCGAAAGAAGCCTTCAGGAGCGCATATCTCCAAGGATGCACTAGAGGTTCTCCGTGAGCAGCTTGAGATACCGAAGGAATTGGAGGTAATTCCGGTATGTTCCTCTGATCAAATTCAAAGGCAGAATGAGCACGATGATGACCCATCGGGGCCTGGTATGGTTGTATCTAATCCTTAATGTCTTTATGATTACACAAATATTTGTTTGGAAGCGCCAGTGGAGCGGCTAGTAAAAGTTTTCTTAGGACCTTCATGACTTTCATGGCGAGCATCATCCCGCCATGGTCGCATTTTAGTCCGAACCTCGTATTTCGGAATGAAGGTGATGGTTTATTAGATATTCAGGTTTTGATTATTCATACAGGATTGAAGCAAGAGGTTTTTCAGGCGGTATCTGGTTGTTGTGGAAGGATTATATTAATGTCTCTATCGAACTGTGCCACTCACAATTCATTCATTGCAAAATCATCACTTCAGGGGCTACTAGACCTTTTCACTTCACAGCGGTTTATGGAAGTCCTAACAATACCATGAGAAAGGAGCTATGGCAATCCCTACAAAATGTTGCAGGGACTGTATCTGACCCATGGCTTATAGCAGGTGATTTTAATGCAATTCTTACTAGTGGGGATCGAGCTGGAGGTTCCGAGGCGAGAGCCCGTGGTTGTGAACTCTTTCGTACTTTTATTTTTAAGCGTGGATTGATGAGATCTTGGTTATTGTGGCCCTAAGTATACATGGAGATGGGGTACTTTACTCCAACGCTTAGATCGCGCACTTGGCAACACTCATTGGATGGATACCTTGATAACGGTTGTGAAGCATCTCCCCAAAATCGGTTCGATCATCGTCATTTGTGCATACGGGTTGGTGGGCATGTAAGTCTTCCTCAACAAAGATAAACCATTTAGGTATTTGGCGGCTGGGCCACTTCGAGTCTTTTGGGAAAGTAGTACGGGACGGTTGGTCTAGCAAAGAGCCCATTGTTGGAAATATCAAGAAATTCACGGATTCGGTTAAGATTTGGAATCATGAGGTTTTTGGAAGTATCAAGCAACGCAAGCGTAGAATCTTGGCACGACTAGGTGGCATTCAAAAAGCACGGAGACTCGTCTAATCGCTTCATTTGGATCGATTGGAAGGCGAACTACGTAGGGAGTTTGAGCTAATATGTGAGCAAGAGAATTTGACATGGGCACAACGAGCCAGTGTGATGGATAAAGTTTGGCGACGTAAACACACGGCTTATTACCATGCAAAAACAGTCCGTCGAGGCCGAGGTAAATTAATTAAGGCTCTGAAAGGTGACAATGGGGACTGGTGCACTGATGATGCTACCCTCCAGTCTTGGGCGAGTCAGTTTTACAAGAACCTGTATGCTAAAGATGGAGACTTTGTCTCACGATACCGGGAGGCCTCTTCCCGGTTATAGACAGATCTCGACTCAATCTCTTGATTCCGCTATCTTGCAAAGTGAAGTGCATACAGCTCTTTTCAAATGAAGCCCCTCAAGGCTCCGTGGGTCGACGGGTTGCATGCCGCCTTTTTCCTTAATCAATGGAAGTTTGTCGGTTCCTCTCTATATCACATGGTTATCCAGTTTTTGAAGAAGGAATTCTCCCATTTGAACTTAATGAGACGCTCATCACTCTAATCCCCAAAATTCCATCTCCGAGAGGCTTAAAGAATTCGTCCGATAAGTCTATGCACGGTCCCCTACAAGATCCTTACAAAAGTTCGCCAATAGACTCAAGAAGTCATTCCCAGGTTAGTCCTCCCGAACCAATCTAGCTTTGTTGCGGGACGCGGATAACCGACAATATCATTATTGCCCAAGAGGTTATTCATTCAATGAGATCCAAAAAGGGTCTAGAGGGTGGTTAGCAATTAAAGTGGACCTTGAAAAAGCATATGATCGATTGCGCTGGGACTTTATAGAAGAAACACTTTATGACGCCGCCTTCCAAGCAAATTTGTCAAAGCTTGTGATGTTATGCGTTTCTACTTGCGGTATGAGGGTTGTATGGAATGGCAAATGCCTAGAGAGATTCTATCCCTCCGCAGGTATTAGACAAGGGGATCCACTCTCACCTTATCTTTTTGTCCTCCGTATGGAGAGGTTATCTCAAATGATCAACAAAATGGTGACGAAAATCGGTGGAAGCCAATTCATATGGGACGTGGAGGTCCTCTCTCTCCCACCTATTTTTTGCGAGATGATTTAGTGCTCTTTGGTTCTACCGAAGCCTCACAGTACACTTGATCAATAGTATCCTCAACGACTTTTGTTCCAATGCTCGGGTCACAAAGTTAGTAGTCATAAGGCGAGGTGTTCTTCTCCAACAATGTTCCTCATGGTGTCAAAACATGGGTGAGTGAGGAGTTGGGCTTTAATCGAACCGATGATCTCGGGGAAGTACCTTGGCGTTCCTTTACTCCATAAACGTGTACGGATTGGGACCTATGAGTATATAGAGGATAAAATTAAAAACAAACCGTTGTCAAGGGCGAAGACTCTATCACTCGGCCGTATCACATTAGCTAAATCGCATTATCTCGCTATACCAATATATGCAATGCAGACAACGAAGCTGCCACCTGGGATGTGTAGCCGCATTGACCGACATATCAGAAATTTTGTGTGGGGTAGCATTGGTAATGAACGGAAGCCAAGCTTGGTGAAATGGGATGAGATGTGTAAACCTTACAAAGTGGGTGGTTGCGGTTTTAAGAGACTAGAACAACAAAATCAAGCGTTCCTGATGAAGCTTGGTTTTACTCTTAGATCTCAACCGAGCTTCTTTGGGTACGGGTCCTTCGGAAAAAATATGGGTGGGATGATTACTGTGGTCCTCACGGGGAAAAATCACAATTGTTCTTATTTATGGAGGCATATTAAGAAATTATGGTCCGATGTGGAACTTGGCATAAGATGGGATGTTGGTGATGGTTCTCGTACTCGATTCGGGGTCGATAATTGGCTATCGGAGACAGTCCCTTAAACCTACCGGCATTCGAGATATCACGGAGAGTGAGGCTTCCTACCCGTTAGCCACTTTGTTACCCCGAAGGTAATTGGAATCGGGGACCGTTTCATGGCGACCTCCCTCAACATATTCTTTCCTTAATTTCGGGTTGCAAAGCCCGGATGGTGAGGATGGTGTTGCTCGATGTTTTTGGGATCGATCACCCGATGGACATTTCTCTATTTCCTCCGCCTATGAGATGCTTTGTGATACCGAGATCGAGGAATCTAATCGCTATGGGAGGTAATTTGGAAGTGGGATGGTGTCCAGAGAGTTAGGGTTTTCCTCTGGCTAGCGGCACAGAAAAGGTTACTTACCAATGCAGAGAGGCGCCGACGCCATATGGTGGATTTGGATCTTTGTATGCGCTGTGGAGACGTTGTAGAGGATACAGATCATGTATTACGAAAATGCGGTTTGCCCAGGAAGTATGGAGTTACTTGATGCCAATAGATCGATACAACGTTTCTCCAACATTGATTTCATGATTTGGATGCTACGGAATCTTGGAACCAACCGTCGAGTCTTAATCGGGCGAGCCAAACGGGCAAGCCTATTTGGTTTGACATCTTTGAAACTTTGGGAAGCTAGAAACAAGGTTGTATTTGAGAATGTTCATCTTCAACCAGCTCAACTCGCTCGAGAAGTGATGCTTTTAGCGATTTCAATGAACAAGCAACGGAACTCGTTTGTTCAAGACGAGGTGGCCGCCCGGAGAACGAGAGAGGATTATAAAATGGCGTAAACCTTCAGGTAATACTATCTCTTTAAACTGTGATGGGGCGAGAAAGAGAGATTCTAGACTTGCAGGTGCAGGAAGTTTACTTAGGGATCATGAAGGACGTTGGATAGCTGGATGTTGCCGACACATTGGTACCTGCACCTCTCTCCGGGCGAACCGTGGGCCCATGGATGGCCTTCAACCTGGCATGGGATAAAGGCTTCGGGACGGTGGAAGTTCAAATAGATTGTTTGGTTGCACTAAGGTTAATTCTTAGAGAGGAAGGCCACGCTAGTCCACACATGTGTTTGGTCCGGAAGATTCAACGTCTTCTAGCCCAGGATTGGTTAGAATCGTTAATCATACTTTTCGTGAGGGTAATCGGTGTCGATTTCCTTGCTACTTATGCTCTACATCCGGAGAGGGGATACCACTTATTAGACGAGCCACCGCCGATCTTCAACGCTTCCTCCTACAGGATGTAGAAGGTATCGGACGAGCAAGATTTTGCTCTAGTATTTCCTGATCTTTGAAGGTCAGTCCCTATTGTAAACAAAAAAGACTAATTTAATCATGAAATTTTTGTTATATGTTAATGTTTTGTTTATGGCTTTTAGAGACTTGGATGATTTATTATTTAATGATGAATATCTTAAATTTTCAGTACATGTTTATTTTTTAGTATTTATGTGTATATCTTCGGTGTAGCGGTCATCCCGCAATGCACTATACCGCTATAGCGTTTTTTGGGCTAGCCGCTACGCGCCGCTATTTGGGATTGACTACTATAGAATATATATTAAAAAAATAAAGACGAGGATTCTGCATCACACTGTGTAACTAGATATATCATTAGAAATGCAAAGAAACAGCATCATAATCAGCTTCTAGAATAGATATATGGTAAATTTAGGAAAGATAAGAAAAATAATCAAAATGCTCACCAGGGTCACGAAGCTCGTCAGGATCAGCCAATGAATGTCCTCTAAATCTATAGGTCTCGCATTCAACTAAAGTTGGTCCATCTCCTCTTCTAGCTCTTTCAATAGCCTCCTTAGCCACCTCCCTGACCTTCAAAACATCCATTCCGTCTACATGAACCCCGGGCATTCCAAATGCTGGCCCTTTCTTCCAAATCTCAGGATCTGAAGTTGCCCTGATATGTGACATCCCAATAGCCCACAAATTATTTTCCACGACAAACACAATTGGCAATTTCCACAGCGCTGCCATGTTTAGGCATTCGTAGAATTGCCCATTATTACATGTCCCATCTCCGAAAAAAGCCAAGGTGACATTATCAGCATCAGCCTCTTTCAATACCTCTCTTCTATACTTACTGGAAAATGCAGCTCCAGTGGCAATTGGAATCCCTTCACCAATGAATGCAAACCCACCAATCACATTGTGTTCTTTTGAGAACATGTGCATTGATCCACCCTGACCCCGACAACATCCAGTAGTTTTTCCAAAGAGCTCACTCATCACAGAACGAGCAGGGACTCCCTTACTCAGTGCATGAACATGGTCCCGGTAGGTGCTTACTACATAATCTTCTTTCTTCAGAAGCTTGATGAATCCAGTCGACACAGCTTCTTGGCCATTATACAAGTGGACAAAACCAAACATTTTGCCTCTATAATACATCTGGGCACACATGTCTTCAAAGGCCCTGCCCAATACCATGTCTTCATATAGCTCCAAGCCTTCCTCTTTTGTAATAAGCTGTATATATAAATCCAAACAGTAACTATAACCTCAAATACCATGTTTAAACACAAGTTCCAATTTCCAAAGCCAGATTCAATGCAATTTTCACAATCCAATATTAGTTAACAGACAATATAAGATCTGTTGGATGAGGAAAAGAAGGAATCTCTTGGAAACCACTTTGTTATTCAGAGACTTGAGTTGGATTTCGATGGCTAAGAGTATATGTATGCGGCTTACGTGACCCTTTAACATCTAGTGAGATGAGTCACCAATTATTAATACACTATTTATGAACTTGAACATTCTAGGTACAGAAAGAAGCATTGAACTTAATGCCTAAACATGCCAAATTACTCATTCCATCAAGAGCTCTTCTTACATTTCGTGCAGAAAATGAAAAAAGAAAAAAGAAAAGAAATTACATCTGTATGCGAAGAATCTAGATAGAAGAAAACAAACAGATAAATTTAAGAAAAGAAAAAGAGGTTAGACTAAAATCAAGCAGATTGCTCTGCTTTAAGCGCAACATAAGAAGTTTATTTGGGTGGAAAGCTTGGTTTATTCTTTTATGCAACGCATTACACAGAATCCAAGCTAAACATTTCCCACTGGAAAATCGCAGAAACCATTAATCGATATCAAAATAAGGGTCTAGACTCTTACCAGATTGGCGCTCGATTTGGGCTTCTTTTGCTTGACAACATCGGAAACAGCAACAACAGAGGCTCGACGGTGGGAATTGTGCCGAGAAATCTTACCGAGAGCATTGAAGCGAAGCTTGTGCGTGGACCCAAGGAAAGAGGAGCTAGTCCTGAAGGGGTGAAAGGACAGAGGATTAAGCTTATCATTGGATCTAGAAGCGGATGAGTTGGGATGAAGGGGTTGCACGAGCTTGGCCGCAGAGAAAGACATTTTTGGAGGGAAAAGAGAACGGAAGAGAAAAATGGGGAATGAGTTGTGTGTGACTGTGGAGGCAAAGGAAAGAAGACGAAGGAACAGGCGACATAAATGGAAAAGGAGGGCGGAGGAAACGAGGGAAGGAGGCTCCGAATAACCGTTTTGAGCGGTGGAAGTGGGGCCTACGACGACGCTGAACTCAGTCCGCTCGCTGGATTTAGGCCTTCGCCGTCCATTTTAGATGGCCTGTAAGATCATGCGAGGAAATTAAGATTTGCTCTTATTGAGTTATTGATTGGTCTAGTTCTAGTTTTATATTCGATTAATTGAAAAAGATTATATATATGAGATATGATATTGTCATTATCAATTTTGGTCACTACCAAATCACTACCACTTTTTTCATATCAGAATCTCATTTACCTTTATCATTTCTCTTTCATATTGAGATTCTGATCTAATGGTGAAAAAAGTTGTAGTGGCCAAAATTGGTAACGACAATATCCTATCTATATAAGGGTTAGGATGCAATTACCACCACCTAAAGTATCTTCTTCCTATGGACCTAGTGCCCTAAAGTACTTTGGACTTAGTGCTATGAAGTATTTTCAAGAGCGTCAAAGTACTTTTTTATGCAATTTTATACTTAACAATTTATATAATTTTAGGTGTTGGATATACCTAAAAAATACTTCAAGGTGTTGGAAGCATAAAAAAAATAGTTTATGGTATTAGACACACTTAAAAAATATTTTAGGATACTGGATGCACCACCAGATACTTTAGGGTAGGTGCTGAATGCATTTTAACCCTATATATAATTTGAATTAAGTTCACTTTTCACAAATTCTAAAATGCATAAAATGTTTTTTTTTTTTTTTTTTCAAATTTCAAAGATTGCATGGTCTAAATGTATAATAATCATTTTATCTAATTCATAAATATGAAATTAAGAAATAGGTCAACCACTATAAACCTCCAACTAATTTTTGTCACATTTATATGTCCTACACCTAGATCCTACATTTTTATTTCTCAAATTTTGGACAAATGTAAAAGAAAAGAAAAGACGTCTAGGAATGAGTAACTCATTAACACAAGAAATAGAGTATACAACTTAATTAGTGGAAACATGGCTATAAAAAGCATTGTTTAGCATTTTAGAAATACGTTTATTTAAGTCAAGATGAAACTTATCTCACAAACTTACATTGTACACCGTAAAATCACTTTTTAAAATTAACTTTTACCGATAACTCAAACAGACACTTATGGTGAATTGTAAGGAGCCTTGATCTGAGTTTTTGTTAGAATTTTGAAGGCCGAAAGTTCATCCCAATGGAATGGGAAATGATCACTTGCCTACTTGGCATTTGGATGTGGATAAACTCCACGTCATTTTCTGCTTTTCAACTTGTGTTTGCTTCTCATGAATGGGCCTATATATGTTCCAATGGTCTATATTGTTATCCACAAATGGGTCCACATGTGTGTGCGTGTTTGTGTGGGTTTTTCCTCTAAATTCAAGTGGTGGGTGTTTTGATCTTCTCAAAGATTTGTTTATAAAGATAATTTTTCTCCCTTGATCCAAGATTGTTTCTTTGTTCAACGCTTTTATGAAATGAATAGGTGGTGCTATTAAAAAAGTGACCTTTCTTTTTGGTACAAGGGATGACAAGAGCCATATAATAAGAGAGAAATCAGCTTAGAGGAGAATTTAATCCCATACAATCATCATCAATCTGGGCCCCAATAGCTCCAATATTACCTTATCAAATCCATTCCTCAGCTTCTATCAGACTATCACACTGCAGTTTCCAATAGAATGAGCAAATCATGCAATCCATGACCCATTGTGGTCAGGACATGATTGAAGCCCACAGTTATTGCACCCATTTTGAAACCCAAAAAGACAAATGGGGCTGGCCCAAGTTTTACCAAGAGGCTTTTAATTTGAAACCCAGACAGAAAAGGCCATTTGTACACATTCTCAAGTTTGAGGGGGTTAGATCTAGTGGAAGGAGTTAGTCCCTCACAATGTGGTGAATCAAAGTTCAAACCCCCGCTGGAAGAGACGTCCACACTTAGTACCCAACAATACTTCAAATATGATTGTTTCCAATTGGAGGATTCTTATGCTTAAGCAAAAAAAAAAAAAAAAGTTGCCTTGGCGGAACAGGACTCTCATTAGCAAACTTAACTGAGTCTTCAATCACCTCACCAATCTTCTTCTTCACGCTCTTCAACTCATCCCATGTTTAGGCATTCAAAGAACTAATCGTGATTACAAATCCCCTCTCCAAGACAGGCCAATGTGACATTAATTATCAGACCCTGCCTCTTTCAATACCTCCCTCCTGTGCTTACTGGAAAATAAAGCCCCACAAGCTACTGGAATCCCTTCACAAATATATACTATGTAGAGTAAAATATGTATACTTACACACACTTATATGATTGACAGCTATCAACAACCACAGATCACTACAACACGCTCAATAACATCTTCAATACTGTATTACATAGGTGTTCTTGGCTACACAGGCAATACTTCACTCAACCTCCTGTTAGTCAGACCCTCTGTAGGTAGCCATTTTTAAAGTAATTGTTGCTCCCTGTTGGCTTCAACAATGTATACTGCACAAATTGTTGGCAGCAGCACCTGCAGAAATAGAATATATGTATAGTTTGAGTCGTGCTCAAGGGTACTGTCCTTAAGAGATATTCTGCAACCCTCTTAGTAAATTAGGAAGTGACATTTCCCAGGATAAACGAGCCCTTCCTGCAGAAAGTAGGATGACAGAACAATATAAAGATAACAATGTAACTTAGAAGAAGAGAGAAGATAGGAGCTTAGGGATAGAGCTTGGTGTCATTGGATCTCGGTGCTCTATCCTCACTCTATACATTATCTTTTATGGGCAAAAATCATGTTACCATTGAGCATCAATAATGACCTTTAAAGACGGTTTAATGACAATTAAAACAACTATTATAAAACAAGTGTTGATAACTTTTAATGTAATAAAACATTTTAAATGTCATTAAAACCAATCAGTTAAAACTCCAACAGTCAATTTGGAGACTCCTCTTATCAGCATTTTTACTAACTCAAGCTCATATTTAATTGTATGTTAGGGCGTTCCCAATCTTAAATTATATGAGATTTCTTCCTTTGACACACTCACAAACATAATTTACAACACTCTCATCCGAAGACTAGCCTATTGATAGTGAGAGTTTTAATATTATCATCTGGTATCTGATTTGCGGTTTGTGATT
The DNA here is from genome assembly GCA_019022615.1 of Acacia melanoxylon. Classification (NCBI taxonomy): domain Eukaryota; kingdom Viridiplantae; phylum Streptophyta; class Magnoliopsida; order Fabales; family Fabaceae; genus Acacia; species Acacia melanoxylon. The sequence continues at coordinate 611,104 of JAFJYJ010000130.1, forward strand.
GTCTCTCCCAACACCAATATCTCTTCTAGGATTCGAATTCGAGACCTTGAAGAATTTAACGAGTTCTTACATTACTTAACCAATTCTGTGTTGATATTGGGAGGGAGAATTTCTTGAACGTATAAATTATACTTCATTTATGAGGCTTGTAATGTATAACTGGTGACAATTAATTGGAGATGCCTAAATGGATAAAACTAAATGAGAAGTAATAATTTCCTCCATTATTTTATCATAGAAAAACTTATTTCCAAGCATTTTAATGAAACAACGTATTCAAAAGAGAGCTGGGTGAAACAAAAGTTATATTGAATTAAGGATTTGTGAGCAACATGCTGTCACAAAGAGGAGTGGTGAGCATATTCCATTTTATTTGCAGGCAGCTTCTCCGTGGTCCCAAAGGAAATCTCTGAAGCATTGCGAGCCTCTAACTAATTTTTCGCCGTGTGTGATGTTCACTCAAGAACCATCCTACGGCTGCCACGTGGAACTGAAAGGAAATGTTGCTGTGCGAGCAACACCACACACTGCAAAAAGCTGCACCCTTTTATTTCCCATGCTTGTTAATGCTTCAACTTCAACACTCAGGTTTTATGCGTTAGAGTCTCTCCCTCGTTCGTCGCCTGGTTAGTTCAATTTTCAAGTTCTCTGAGGTCTTATTGTTGTAATTCTATCATTTCGTATGCCAACGTGAGCAATTATCATCCCTTTTTAACAATGCACTGCAAGAGAAAGTTTATTTTATTCCCGTTCTTTTCATTATTTCATATGCACTCTGCGATTTTTACCTTGAATGGTTAAGAGTGAAAATATCACATGTATTTCAGGGATGAAAAGCACAATTCCTTTGGCTTTTTATAAAATTACGCAATGTGTGCTTAAGGAAGCCCGAAGAATTTTTCAGCCATTGTAGTGAGGGTTCTTAATTGATTGATGATTATTCATCGATAATCTGTCAACTGTATTTTAATGGCATCCTTGTTCTCCAGAATTTAACTAATCAGAGATGGTAGTGCTGAGTGCTTCAAGCAATTTAGTATCCAGAAGTGCTCATCTCAATCATGGACCGTCTGTTTCATCTGATTCTAAAGTGACTTCTTCGGTTGGAATAAGGTTTCTAAAGCAAACAAATACTCATAATGGACTAAGAATTTTGAACCCAGTGGATGAGCTGCTAGACAGTACCTCAATAAAAGCTAGCTCTCGGCTAGCTAGGAGGACAAGGGCTTTTAAATGTAAGGGCACTAAGCCTTCAGGTGTCATCGTCTGTGGCATGAATTTGATCTTTGTGGGAACTGAGGTTGGTCCATGGAGCAAAACTGGTGGCCTTGGGGATGTTCTTGGAGGTCTCCCACCAGCCATGGCAGTAAGTTTATTGCTCTGTTAACATGTTAGCTCCTACAACTTTGTTCGATTAGCACTGTTAGTCCTTAAACAGGAAGTTAATGGTACTAACAGAGTAAAATTAAAGCATTTAATTAGGAGAGCAAAATACACAGGTACCAAATTAAAAGTTGAAGAAAAGTATAGGTACCTTCAAATGGATTTCCCTTTTCATTATTCATTTAGAAATTAAGGAGTGATATGCTGGCTGGGGACTTTGGGTTTTCAGTTATGGCAAGATTCTTTCTAATTAATCCTTCTGTAGGCTAATGGGCACCGAGTTATGACCATAGCTCCACGTTATGACCAATACAAAGATGCATGGGATACAGATGTTACAATTGAGGTACAGAATCTAGTCATCATCTTCGAGGAGGAGTTTTCATCAGTTTTCATCCTGTTGTGTTGTTCTTACATAAAAAGGTTTTCTGAATTGCTTGCTACAGGTTAAAGTAGGAGATAAAGTTGAAAAAGTTCGTTTCTTCCATTGCTACAAAAGAGGAGTTGACCGTGTCTTTGTGGATCATCCAATGTTCCTTGAAAAGGTTAGCAACTTTTAATATTGTCACAATTTTTAGCCTTGAACTAAAGAATACATTTTTTTTAAAAAAAACTTACAAAAGGCTAACTTTCAAGGTGTGGGGAAAAACTGGAACCAAAGTGTACGGACCATATGCAGGAGAGGACTATGAGGAGAACCAACTACGGTTCAGCTTATTCTGCCAGGTTCTGTATCTTATCATATTTAGTTGTAATATTGTGTAAATAGTAGTATTCAATAGAATGCTTTGCCTCTTGTATATGATTAAAATATGTAGCATATTTCTGACACTAAAGCTTCTTGCAATTTCTGTTATATGATATATTTAATATTCAGAGTAACTCATCCATTTCATGTGTCTGTATGTACACCAGAATTCGTATCTCTTAATTCAATAGTCTTTATTTTCACTGAGTTTATTTGTTTTGATTTTTAGGCAGCTTTGGAAGCACCAAGGGTTCTGAATTTGAACAGCAGTAGTTATTTCTCTGGACCATATGGTTAGTTCTAAGGACCTAAACTAGGTTCTTCAGAGATGGAATCAAATCTTTCAACCATGCTATTAATGCTTGGCAAGCTAATTTCCTGTGTACAGGTGAAGATGTCATATTCATTGCCAATGACTGGCACACTGCCCTTGTCCCCTGTTACTTAAAGTCTATGTACAAGCCTTTTGGCATCTATAAGAATGCCCAAGTAGGTCTATAAATTAAAATCAAGTATTATACAGTTATATTATACTGTATTTACTAATTCTAGCATTCCTGACCAAATCAGAAGCTCTTCAAATATTGATTCTGGCTTCTGTCATTCACAGGTTGTTTTCTGTATCCATAACATTGCTTACCAAGGCAGATTCGCATTCAACGATTTTTCTCTTCTCAATCTCCCGAGTCAGTTCAGAAGCTCCTTTGACTTCATCGATGGGTAGGCCTTTCGTAACTTGTGAATTGTCCCCACTGAACCGCCTGAAGATTTGCATGCTTGAAATATGCAGGCATATTAAACCAGTGATAGGAAGGAAAATAAATTGGATGAAAGCTGGAATTATAGAATCAAGCCTGGTGTTAACAGTTAGTCCATATTATGCCATTGAACTTGCTTCCGGCGTTGAAAAAGGAGTGGAGTTGGATCACATCATTCGCAGAACCGGCATTATTGGAATTATCAATGGCATGGATGTCCAGGAGTGGAATCCATCCGCTGACAAATACATAAACGTCAAATACGATGCTTCAACTGTAAGAGTGATAGATCTATAAGAATTAAGGAGTGAAATCATCTCCTATCTGTGTTAATTAATTATAAATATACCGGTTGAAATGTTTTATTTTCAAATCTTCCTTCTTAGGTATTGAAAGCAAAGCCTCTTCTGAAAGAAACTCTCCAAGCAGAAGTTGGATTGCCTGTAGACAGAGATGTTCCTCTCATTGCATTCATTGGTAGGCTTGAAGAGCAGAAAGGTTCTGATATTCTTGTGGAAGCCATCCCCCAATTTATCGACGAGAATGTTCAGTTAGTAGCCCTTGTAAGCATCATATCAATAACAAAAAATATTTATTTCCTGAAACCTTTTATCAAGTCTCAAAAGAAACTGTAAATCACATTTAAAGCTATGTTATAATACATGCCATTGGTACAGGGAACAGGTAAGAAACAGATGGAAAAGCAGCTTCAGCAACTGGAGACATTGTACCCTGACAATGCCAGAGGAGTGGCAAAATTCAATGTTCCCTTAGCCCATATGATGATAGCTGGTGCTGATTATATATTGGTTCCTAGTAGATTTGAACCTTGTGGGCTCATACAGTTGCAAGCCATGCGCTATGGAACTGTACTTTTCCTTCTCTACATATTCATCCATTGCTTAGGATACTTTTCCTACCCTGCAAAATTGAATTTTTTCTTCCATTTTTGTCCTGCACTTTACTAGGTACCTATAGTTGCCTCAACTGGTGGATTAGTTGATACAGTGAAGGAAGGTTTCACAGGATTTCAGATGGGTCCCTTCAATGTTGAAGTAATAGCTGCCTGCAATTGAAAATTTTTAGTATGACCATAGTAGCTTAGTGACATAGTGACTAATTACTTTCTATTTTCGTTTTGGATTTTCTTTTCCCCTTTTTGGCTCCAGTGTGAAGCTGTAGATCCTGCAGATGCAGCTGCTTTGGCTACCAATGTCAAAAGGGCCCTTAAAGTTTATGGAACTCCAGTTTTGACAGAAATGATCAGGAATTGCATGGCTCAAGATCTTTCATGGAAGGTGAGTGAATGAAGAAATCATGTAGGATCCCAAAAGCTATGAACAAAAATTCAAAATTCAGCCATTGAGAGACCAGAAAATCAATTCTCATATAGTAAATTGTTATCTTAACCTTTAATAACTTTATTGAGTTTTGGAAACAGGGACCTGCCAAGAAGTGGGAGGAGGTTTTGCTTAGCCTGGGAGTTGCAGGAAGTGAACCTGGGATTGATGGAGAAGAAATTGCTCCACAAGCGAAGGAAAACGTGGCAGCACCCTGAGAATCACCTGGGAAAGGATCTTAATCAAGTCGAATGGAGATAGTTCAATTTATATCTGAACCAAAAAAAGAAAGAAAGAAAAGAAAAGGATGGTCCACTCGTTCGAAGGACAGGGTCTATAATTGCTTACTTGAGTCTGAGTGTATGATGTAAAGAATTGGTTCATTAGTATAAATTGCTTTAGATTCATAATGTAGCTGCCCATAATCTGTAGATTTAATATAAACAATTAATAGAAAACAAAATATTGATAAGCGCATTTTTGCAATATTAAGTATGGAGTGATAAAAATGATGCTAAGTTCAACAATAATATGATCATTACTGTGCCTCGCAAGCACCTTCATGCTTCTGGAAATTAACGCCATCAGGCCAGTTCACCTGATAAAATTTGATTACATATTGCTATATGGCTGGATCTAATTCTTCGGAAGCCTGCCTTGGACTGGAAGATTGACATTTGTATCATATGCTGGAAATCCTTGGATGTAATTCATAGCTCAGATGAGATCCATCACTGTTCATACTTTTCGTCTTTTAAGTTTCATAATGTAAATCTCATCTGGTAGTAGCCTCTGTCCATGTACAGTTTCTTCTCACGATATGAAATTTCCCATTTACTCAAAAATATAAGCATTATATGATATGTGTGTATAAATGTTTATGTTTACATTAAGTATGATAGAAGTTATCACTTCCTTGTGCGTTCCATGTTGAACACCTCAAATTATAATTATAATTACGACAATTGAGCCTAGACGCCAGTTGCATGGACGAAGTCGTAGATCAACGAAAATGATTGGATCAACTTACCGGACTTAATGGGAATATTTTTTTCTCTTTTATGTTTGGTTGAGAAGTTGTTCCAATCGGACTTATAAGGTAAGTTACTTATTTAAAAAGTTACTTTGAGAGAGCTTTTGAAAAGTTGCTTATGAACTTAAAAAGTATATATTTTTTTAATATTTTCAAAGATCCTATAAAATATATTTTTAGTATCATTTAATACCCTACAAAATATTTTAAGGTACTGACTGGTACTAAAAATAATTTTTTTAATATCCTAAAATAAAAATATCATTCATTATCCAGAAGTATATTTTTAGTACTAGTCAATACCCTAAAAAATATTTCAAAAAAATTTAAATCACAAAAACTCCTTGTCTACCACCAATCCAAACATAAAACATAAATCACATTTTCCAATAAGACTTTTCCATAAATCAGATTGACTATAAGTCATTTTTTCTACCGGTATCTCAAACAAGACCAATATGAATGGTTTGCGTTATTCATCAACTGTAATATTGCCCTCAATTGCTTTTTCACTTCATATAATTTTGTTTAGTGCCATTATATTATTCTGATCGAAATACAAAACTTCAATGACCACTAAGGGTGTGTATGGTAACGCTCCCGGAATGAGTTTATTTATTTATTTATTTCTGTTCCCGGGAACGAAAATGGATAGGAATTGTGTTTGGTAAATTCGGTTTTTTTTTTTTGTTCCCGAGATGAACCGATTTATTTTCTGTGTTGAGGAATAAAAAAAAGAAGCAGAAAATTTCTGCTTCTCTATTCCTGGCACAAAATGAGAATCATTTTTCTCTCAATAACCTCTCTTTCTTTCTTTGTATCTCGAGCACTGAAACAAATCTAGGGCACAAAACAATCCGAATAACTTCCGCAATCATCAATCAAGAATCATTTGCTGGAAGACGACCCTCAATTTCACTGATCTCCATTTCTTTCACCAACTTCTTCCATGGCGGATTCTGCCGCTTCTCTTGCCATTCCAAAATCTCTGGTCAAGCTCTCTTTGGTGGGTCCTCTTTCTCTTTTCCATCCGCCTTCAAGCTCCACCACCACCTTCTTCTAGGGCTTACTCGACCTCTCTCACTCGCACTATGTGAGAGAAGGAGCTTGGAGTGACACCGGATCAACCGCTAGTTCTATTGCTATAGATATTCAGAATTTGTATTTGGCGATAAGTTCAATTTGGGCTTGACTTGGTTTGATCCTCTCCGATTACGATGGATTTGGTGCGCACTCAACCCCCAAACTCAATCGCTAGTTCTATCGCTATAGATATTCTGGATTTGGTTTGATCCTCTCCAATTACAATGGATTTGGCTTGACTTGGTTTGATCGCTAAAGAAAACCCCCAAACTCAACCAAATTGCTGGCGCGAAGTTCAGTTGATTGGTTTTTCTACCTCTAGATCCTGAACTTCAATCGATGAGATGAAATCAGTTTAATGCCATTCATTCTTTTTCACAGAATGGGGAAAAAAAAATTGTTTTAACTATCGTAATTCTGATTCTCGGAGTATAAATAAAACGGGTTAACAAACATAATTTTGATTCTCAGAACTCTTCAAAGGCACAAAATCAGGAAAAAAACTGTTTCATCTCGGAAACAATACTGAAGAATAGAATGGTTACTACGCCTACAGACCCAACATCAGAACATATCCTCCCCAGAGTCCGAACATTGAAAACCAAATCTAACCAAGCAGAATAAACATAATTGCAGCAGTCCAGTGAAGCAAGTACAAACATGAGGATCCCAGAATTGGGCGTTGTAAATGAAGCCACAAACTATTCCGCACACCAGCTTGCTTGGATTAGAGTTTTAAAGCCTCAGTCTGGTTTTCCATTAGTTTCTTTTTTGATGATTTATAAAATATAACTGTGGAAGGAGGAGTTTTGTTTCGGTGTATCCAAACAAGCCCAACAAAATGGATGCTGCTTGAATACATATTGCACATAGAAACAACCGTGTATTATCAAAGATCATCTCCAACCACTTTAGCTGTAACAACCAGAAATTGAGCCACACTATAACTTAACCAGCCCAGTGCAGAGGACACACACGAGAATTAGATATATTGAGAGAGATAGGCATATTTCCGGTTGAAAATTTATAAATTGAATCGAAATTCTCAAAATCAGATCACAGGGCACTGTAAACTTAAAACTAACTCACATTTGTAAGCAACATAAAGGGGCACCTACAAAATCCGTAGAATGAAAATACCATCGGAGTAACAAAATAAGAAAAAGACCAGACCATAATGAAAGGACTTCCTAATCAAACAAGCTGAATCCCATGTCACCATCACTCTCTTCTTGGGGCTCTTCCTGTAAAATTGTAACACACAATTGCCAATTAGAGAACAAATGGCCACAAGACAGAATCGGACGATACCAATACAGCTTTTCATTTTTGGGAAAAAAAAAATATACCTTCTTCTCCTCAGCAGGAGGAGGAGCTGCTGCGCCCCCACCGCCAACTGCAGCTGGGACTGCCGCAACGGCAACCGAAGCCCCGCCTCCTCCAGCATTCACTATCAAATCCTCAATGTTTCGCTTCTCAGCAAGTTTAGCAAACAAGCTTGGCCAATAAGATTCGACCTGAACATTTGCCGCCTTCACGATGGTCGATATCTTCTCAGCCTATTGAAACTAGTTAAGGAAGTACAATCATCATCAACAAAACAACAAATTTAGCCCCGTTCAGGTCAAAACTTGAATTGCTTCCCCACCACTTTTAAAAAATGGGAAACAATCATTTCCCCGGTATTTGATTTGAATAAAAATCAACAAAAACAACATAAAATTGAGGGTGAAACCACAAAACGATCCGCATATTCATTCATAACTGTAAGAGCTTGAAATTTGAAACAAGGATACAGTGATCGGAATGCCATCATCATGGAGGATCAGAGTCGCGTAAGTGCAAGCAGTCTCTCCAATCGACATTTTAAAGCTACGAAACAATATATAATTGTGATGTCAGAATCAATAGGAGATTGCATACGGTGCTCATGCATAATTGTGTGAAAATAAGAACAGAAACAGCCATAATTTTCCGGCAAACATACGTATGGAAACATTTTCAACAAACCTCGGGCAACTGAGATGAGAGTAGATTTGTTCCACGCAGTTTGCCGCTCGCCTGCCAATGTGATTCTAGGGTTTGAGAAGTCCTGCGAAACGAAATTTTATGTGGTGGAGAACGATGGCACCTAGATGGGCCTCAGGTGGCCCATATCTGAATAGCCCATTGCGAGATGTTGTTCTGGTCCAGCCTTCTCGTTTTGACTGTCTTGTTTTTCTTATTCAAAACTAATTATTACTACCTCTAGTAATTATAAAACCTAGTTTACAAAAAAAAAAAAATATAAGACCTTGTTGAATTTTTTAAAAGATTAAAGAAGCTAAATAAATTAGTTGATTATTTCATATGTTGTGTATCTTTAAATTATATATTAGTTTATTAGTCAAACTAATTAATTTGAAAAAAAAAATAAAAATAAAAATACTCTAAAGTAATTTAATTAGCTTCCTTAATTTTTTTCAAAAAATTCAACTAGGTCTTATAATTATGACAGAGGGAGTATATACTTTGACACCATATTATAAGACATATTTACCTAATTTGATTAGATTAAGGTTAAGTTAGTTAATATGACATATATTTTCTAAAATACCCAAATCATCTTCCTTGATTCTCTCATTCCCTCTTCTCCTTAATTATTGTTGAAGGAGTATCCATAGTGGTAAATTAAGAAAATATTGATAAATATAAAAATTATGTGTTATATTTATAATCAAAATTATTTTCTCAAATATATCTTATATTAAGTATCATGAGAAAGTAAAAAATAATAACATCCTCTCTTTAATTTGGACCAGAACCCAAAACTAGTTGCTTGGTGTTGGTAGGCTTTTAGCCTAGAAGACTGCTTGATCCATCAAAGATTTTTCTCAGCCCCAAAGAATATATATTATTGCCTACGTTTAATTCAAGAGTTACACCAACGGGGTTGGCTTAAGTGGTAAGCGGCCTGTGTCGCTTAAGTAAGGTAAAGAATTATATTATTGCCTACGTTTGAATTAAATAGTAGCAAAACCTCTTTGGGAGACTTTCCCACCAGTAGGAGTCGCGACACGTCGGATCGGACTAGTCGGGGTGAAGCCCCGGCGAACCGGGTGGGCAACCCAAAAAAAAGAGTTACCAATATCTGTTGGGAGCAAATGGAAAGAAACTTGCTCTCCCTTAACCACGTCTTTGGTTCGAGGCATAGAAATGGAGAAAATAATGTTGGGAACCTTTTCCCCACGATCGTGGCTCAACTCGAGGACAAATCCATATTAATCGAAGCAAAAGGTTCCAATGAACTAGGTGGGCAACCAAAAAATTCAAGAGTTGGTTAGGAGGTTAGATTTAATTCAAGTATAATATCTTAATTTATTTTATCTTTTGTATTTATCATTTTTACAAGACATTTTTACTTAATTTAATTATATTAAGAAAGTTAGTTAATATGACATATCTATTCTAAAACACTCAAGTTATCTTCCTTAATTCCCTATCTCACTCTCTTCATTGATTATTGACTTATTATTAAAGGAGTATTAATATAGGTAAATTAAGAAAAAAATCATAAATGTAAAAATTATATTTTATATTTATGATCAAGATAGAGTATATGCATACTTCAATGTAAATAAGAAAGATGACTAGTTAGTATAATTAACATGGTTTCATGCGAATATTCTATACAAAGCTAATAAAGATGCTTCACTACATCATATCCATAAAAATAATTTGGAAACTTGACAAGCGTGCATGAAACATAAAAAGTACTCTGAAAAAGCACCAGAAAGGTACCAACATCCATTGACCCTCAAAGTGAGATCCTGCCTCGGATTCCAATTCTTGTTTTCAAAATTCTAAATCCAACTCCAATTTTATACAGGAAATAGAGATTCATTGATGTGAAAGGCAAAAACAAAAAACAAAAAAACCGAGAGCATATAACTAAACAAGAAAGCAAATGAGAGGGAAAGAAGAATGAGTGGAAGACTCTGAAAAGCATATAATAAAAGTGACATATGAGCTTCTATGCCCATCTAAACCTGCCTTAGAAAATATGTATCATTCATTAATATTAGCCAATAAAAGAACTGAAAAAGGACATTACATTGTTAGCAAACTGAGCTATCCAAGCTCATCCTTTTTTTCTTTGGGTTTGTCCCAAAGTTGACCAACCAACCAATTAAAAGGGTTCAAAGATAAAAAACCAATCTTTTTGAACCCATTATATATGACTTTGTCATTGGATGCTCCCTCCACCCAAGACATAATAAGAGTTTAATCAGTAAACTTGGTCTCACTGTGTAAGGTAGAATCCAAAGCTCCCATTTTTAGATTCCACCCCCACCATTTAATACAATATTGAATCAATATGATCCCTCTCCTACTTCTAATAAGTTAATAAAATAGACTATCTTTCTAAACCAGACATGTTTTGAAACCCCCCACCCCAATTTGAAAATACTTCCTTTTTCTTTCTCCTCTTGATCCTTTTTCACCAGATTTCAATTTGGTTAACCTTGAAGCAGATTAATGTTGCTTCTTTATCCTTCTAACCAGATTTTAAGTTGATGAAGAGTTTTGTTCTGAAGCTTTTACCGCAGAGACTTGTGAAGCACCTGCTCCTACTGATTCTTTCTGTTCCCCTGCTGCTATTGATGCTGATGCCACTGTTACATTCACATTTTACCCTTCAATTAGTACTCGTTATTTATAGATACAAATGAACATATAATTAACATGTTTGTTAAAAATGGTGAGTGTTATTGGATTAGATAAGTGAATAACCTTCGCTAGGAGTAGTTGGCGTTGGCATTGAAGAAGGAAATGAGGGGACTGGATGAAGAACTGGCAAGTGTACCATTTGGGGATAGTGATGAACACCAAAACCATGATGAGCCTGGCCACTGTCTGCAAATTGAGTATAGAATGGGTAAATTTCACTGTTCATTAACCCTGCTACCGCAGATGGCCCACTGGATGATGAATAGTATGGTGAAAATTGTTGACCTCCATACACACTGTAATAGTTCTGCACACAAAAAAAACAAAATGTACAGATGAAAAGACGCAGCAAAATAGAATGAACTTTAAACGCATTTTTAGTTTATTACTTGTGTCTCATTTTCACAGTGGATATAAGGTTATATCTTTCATTCTGTAAATTGCAAATTGTACATTGGTACATACCAAGGGATAGATGGAATCTTGTGAATATCCAGAGTATCTGTAACTAGAGCCAGAGAATGGAAATCAGGTAAACAGAGACAAAATGTGAGAAAAGAAAACGACATGCAAAATAGAGAGATGAATAAGCCTATATATCTATATTATGGTATGTTTACCTGTAAGGTGAATATGGAAATGTGTATTGCCCAGTGGGTTGACGGAAAATTGTGGAGGAAGAACCGTGAAATGCTGGCTGCAAGCCCACCAGTCCAGGTGCTGCTCTGAACCTTCTTGTACCTTTATCAAATGATCAAAAGTGATATGGATTAAGAAAACACTAAAAGTATCAAACATTGGTTTGAATTCACTTTTTGTAACAGCTACTGATATTTTTGAGTTGATGACCCATTCAACATGTTCAAAATAACTGTTGCCTAAGGTGTGAAGAATAATGAGGCATTGTTATCACTACTGGTTGTTTGTCAGATTGAAGATTTTCACTGAAACTAGAGGAACACAAAAGATGTTTAAGGCTAAGAATTATGGAGGAAGAAAAGAATGGAACCAAGTTGAGGAGTTGGAGAAGGCCGATTCTTGTTTGCACCAAGAGAAGCAAGATTGCAGTTTGTTCTTCTTCCATCAATAACAGGATTAGGGTTCTGACATGCTCGCATGGCTGCTTCTGGATCCTTAAATGTGACCTTTTAAAGAAATGACCAAAAGCCAAACACACCTTGTTATTATGTTGAACATTGCAAAACCAAAAAAACAAAAGGACAAGAACAAGAAAAATATTGATATGGGCTTACAAAGCCATAACCCTTGGATCTCCCTGTGTTCTTTTCTGTGATGACAACAGCTTCAAGAATCTCTCCGAACTGCTCAAAATACCTCCTCATTGTGTCCCTTTGAGTCTCCCAAGCAAGCCCTCCCACGAAGATTTTTGTCAATGTTGTGTCGATGTTGTATTGCCCTCCCACCATTTGGAATTGCCTTTGTTGCGACATTATCAACATTACACCTCCGAAACCTCGAACAGAGGAAGAACGAAAAAAAACCCAGAACAATAATCAATCCAACAACAAACTCAAGAACCCAGAAAATGTTGAGGGGATAAAGTGGATATATATAAAAATGTAAAAAAGCTGGGAAAAGGGGCTGTTTGTTTGATAAAAGATTACAGCCAGTAGGGATAAAAACCGCTCGTGCAGACGCGTGATTCTGTTTTGGTTTCTTTAAAGGAATGGGGATATCTTGTTGAGGCTAAAAATGAAAACTTTTTCACATCATCAACGATTCTCAACTACCCTTCCTCAGATTCCTCAACTACGATACCCTCCAACGAGAAATAAAATCATTACTATGGAGGGTGGACGCGAAGGAAAGGAAGAGGAAGAGAGAGAATGGAAAAGAAAGGCAGAAGAAGAAGATGGCGCGACAAAAAAAGCTGCTAGTAGGGCCCACGAATTGGGTGTCCAATGAAATTTGGAAGACCCAACAAAGACCAACCTCTGTAACACAAAAAATAAATAATACTGATAACGAATAATCCGACCTCCCCGGTTTAATATCCAGCTCGTTCGCCGCTTATTTAGGCTCTTAATATAAAAGCGGGACTTAAGATATTTGCATCAAAAATATAAATAGGTATAAAAAGGCCTGCATTGTAGGGTTAAAGCCAGTCCCTTTTAGGTCTGTATGTATCTTTTTAAAAAATATTTACATAATAATATTATTATTAATTTTTTATACTTTCTTAATAATATTACAAATATTTAATTGTTACTATCTTTTTTAAAATTAGATTTCATAAGAATGTATTAAGAATCCTAAAAATTTGAAACTTATGAAAGATATTTTTTATTTCATACCTATTCTTGTTAATGTTGTATTTTTTGACTTATTTTTTAATGATTGTTTTGCCCATATCTTGTGTTACTTATTTTGTTCACTATTTAAACTTTTCAAGACATATTTATAAAATTATTTTTAATTTTTTTAAGTTCTCTCATTAATTATTTTGTAATTGTGATATGTGAACAATAGGTTACATTTGATTATAAATTAGTGACTGTGTTTTTTTATTGCATTGTGCGTATTGTTTAGACCTTAATGTTGACCAAAATTATTTGTTGAATTAGAACTTTAATTGTTGTAATTTATTAATTATATTTCTTTTAAAAAAACACAGGAATAATAATTAAAATCTAGAAAAATAGCTTCTAGCCTTCCAAGGCCAACCCGATTGTATATTTATAGGTCGACTTTAAAAACATATATTTTTTTACTACTGCTACTTAAAAGTTTTCATTCCCAACTCTAAAGACTATGTTAACTTTTTTGTTAAGAGATTAAGAAAACTAAATTACTTTAAAGTATTTAAATTTATTATTTTATGTCAAACTAATTTGTTCAGTTATAAAGTGAAATATAATTCAATCATACATAATATGATATAATATAATTAAATAAAATATGGGGTCGCTTCGCGGTCTTTCTGGGCTGGAAACTTTTCTTGCTTTCTCCTTCTGTTTTATACGTAGAAATCTGTGTTTGGTGTGTGCACTGTGTTTTGCAGGAAATGTTTTTAATTTGTGGGTGTTTGTATTTATATGCTTGTATGTTAGTGAGTGTTTGAATTAGTTTTTGAAAATAAATTTTATGATTATGTAAGAAAAATTTTATTCCAACTAGTAAAACATGACTTTTAGAACTTCGACTACAGATTTACCCGAATAGTGTACTTATTTTAATTTGCTTTCAGCTTCCCCTGCTCTCTTGGGTGTTGGCCAGCCATTGTATTAACGGTGAAAAGTACAGTACATTGGGTACTCTTCTGTGAACCAATAGTTTCCGGCACAATCCTCAATGATTTTTCTAATAATCTTTTTTGGGAAACGAATCACGTTATATATATTTAAATATTCTCTTTTCTTGTTCTTAATAGGGTAAAGGAGCGTCCAAAGACCACGAAGTTTCTTCAAAGCGTCAAAGACACGAAAGTTTTTTTTTTTGAGCAAAAGTTAAGTTTTGGGCCAAAGATCACTGGCCAGATTAGTTTGACCGTCAAATCTTGACGTGGCGATAACGCTAAGACGATGACGAAGATGATTTGGACGCTGACTAGGAATAAAAAAATTTTAAAAATAGAAAAAAAAAATCAAAATTGAAATAATTAGGAAAAAAAATTCAAAAAATTAGGAAAAAAATGGCAGAAAATTAGGAAACATTAAAGGGAAAATTCCAAATAAATACTATTTGAATTTACAACCCCCAGAAGTCTGTCGAATTTGTAAATACTATTTGAGGGATATGTAAATTCGGGTCAAATTACTCTTTTACCCTTTAGTGTTAAAAAAATAAAAATAAAAAATACCCCCACCGCCAGCCCGTGGTGGCGATGGTGGTGGCCGGCGGTGGGGGTGTATGACCTAAAATTATTCCCAACTATTTGTCCTTAATTTTTACGGGAAAATATACCTTTACTTCCAAATATTAACCTTTTAATTTATCCGCTAAATTTCCTATAATTTATTCCTTATAATATTTTTAATTTCCTAAACTCAAAATTTAGGATGTCACAATTTTTTTTTTAACACTAAAGGGTAAAAGGGTAATTTGACCCAAATTTACATATCCCTCAAATAATATTTACAAATTCGACGAATTCGGGGGCTGCATAAATTCAAATAGTATTTATTTGGAATTTTTCCTTATTTTTTTATTTTTATTTTCTATTTTTTGAATTTTTTTTATTCCACGTCGTCCAAATCACCTTGTCAGTGCCACGTTATCGCCACGTCAGCATTTGACGGTCAACTAACGGCCAGACGGCGCTCCCAAAAACGTAACTTCATGTCTACTTTGCTCCAAAAAACTTCGCGTTTGACGCCTAAAAAGAACTCACCGTGGTGTTGGCCTTCCTTTACCCTTCTTAATATAAGACTAATACAAGATATGTTTGAGTAAGTGATCTTTGTCCGAGATATATTAAGTATAATTTTCATATCTGTCAATTTTTTTAAAAATTTATTTCTATTAATGCTCGTCCCCTCAATAATAGTCAAGAAGGAGAGATGATTAAAAAAAAAAGATCATAGTGTTTTAGAAAATATATATCATATCAACTGATCACTTAACTAACTTTTTTTTTTGGTCGAACTAACTTCATTAATATAATCAAATTAGATAAACATACTTTATATTAAGGATTATAGAGGGATTAGTAAATAAAAATTGCATTTATTATAGCCGCTCCATAGTTAATTCATATACTCTTATGGTCCTATTTATAAGGTAAAGAGAAAAGTGTTTTTTTAGTCCTATATATAAGGTATCTCATTAAATTTTTTAGATGAATATAAAATTTAATCATTCACTTATTATTACGTTGACTTTATTTTGATGTGATATTATGCATATTAAGCATATGTAGAATAGGAAAGTTGTTGAATTTTATGATAAATTTAATTATCTTTGAGGTTTTTTTCAAGTCTGTATAAAAAGTATTGGAAGTGCCCTATAAATAGGGGAGAGGATCATATATATATATAATCTTCTTTCTATATATCTCATAGGCTCCCACCATTTTGATTGGGAAAGGAGAGTATAAGTTAAAAAACACTTGTGATTGATTGGATAGATATGTTTTAAAGATAAATTTAATTATCTTTGACGTTTTTTTCAAAAAGATAAAAAGTATTAAAAACCTTATAAATAGAGAGTAGTATGATCCTGAGAATCTCTTTTTCTTTCTTTCTTCCTCACAATAATTGATGAGAATGCCTCCATGCGTACGCTCATATAAATAAATAAATATATATATATATATATATATATATATATATATATATATATATATGCTTAAATTCTGTTTAAAATATGTAGTCCTTCCTTAGTTGCATCAAATTGCTGACTTGGCTTGCTTTTAATTCATAAACGTAATTTCTTATATTTTGTCGTTCAGGATTAGAGCTGTCAAAACGAGTCACTCCAGTTCGTTAGGCCAGCCTTGCGGGTTGGCCAAAAGTTAAAAAGCATGTTAAAAAAATGCATAAAGGCAAAAAATTGTATAACCCTAAAGGTTAGGGCCACCCAAGCCAAAAATCATTTTAAAAATATCATGTTGAGTCAAGATATACAAAGTTAGAGGAATAGTTTTCAATCTTTATAATAGTCTAATATATGAAATTTAGTAGCAATAGTTTTTTTGGCATATTAGAGAATCTGTCACGACTTTTTTTTTTAAAAAAAAAAAAGAGTTTATCAAACCATGATAGTACTGGTTTTACTTCTTCCATTTTCACACACACAATATATATATATATATATATATATATATATATATATATATATATATATATATATATATATATATTATTGTTAATACATGTAAAAGTTTTTCACTTACTTTTTATATCATATTTTTAGAATTACAGCATATACATAAAATTTGTTAGCAATTTTTTTATAATAGATCAAATATTTTAATTTATAGGGGTTCAGAAGTAATATATTGAATATATCACTTTAAAAGGTTAAGAATTTTTTGGTTTAGGTTTTAAAAATGAATAAAGAAGTTATGATGATATAATCGCAGGTGGCCATATATCTTGGGAAGTTATCAATATATGAAGGGACTATGATAATAATACTAGAAATAATTTAAAAAAGTCACATTTTTTTTTAAAAATATTTATTGTACCAAGTCCTTGGTTTTTTAATTTTTCAGTAGGAAAGGTTATTTATTTTCCCAATATGTCACAGGACTTGACAAGAGATTTTAAGCGAATTTTTTAGTGATTTTTTTTTGGGGGATCTCTGAGCAATTTTTTTTTCCTAATGTGCTATATATAAAGTTTTCTGGATATTCCACCAGCTTTTTAATGGATCTCCCTGGTCATCTCACCCTTAAAAAAGTAATTAAAAATTGTTATTCATAAACTCAACCCTTAGCTTGCTGCTATTAATTGAGGACATTTGATTACCATATTGGCCAGATCATGCGACAAAATTGCTCTATGCATGCACAAGTATAAAATAATAGGGTGGCTTGCAGGCCAACCTATTATAACCCCATCATATGGGGGCTAAATAGAGTTAGGGCCAAAAAATGACCCCATTATATGGGGGCTAGAAATGAGGGGGTTAAAAAGGAGGCTTAATGGGCTGGCCCACAGGGTCTAGCCCATTTTGACAGCTCTATTCAGGATGTTAACAACCACCGTTTAAAAATAACATATTTTCTCTTAATTTGTTGAGGATGTTAACTACCACCCTTTAAAAATTGAACCTGGCGTGGCGCAGTTTCACACACCTTATCCCTTTTTTTTAAAAAAAGAGATTCAGACCTTACTGAATAGTAAAAAGATAATTTAGGATACTGAATGATATTGAAATAGAGCTGTCAATCAGGGCTGACCCGGCCCTCCAGGGCCGGCCCGTGAAGGGCCAGGGCCTAACAAGGCTGGCCCTCCAGGGCCGGGAGAAAAACACCTATTTTTCAAAGCCCCGCCTGAGAGCACCAGGGCCGGGAATGCACGGGGCCCGGAAATTATTATTCCAAATTTTAACTATTTTTCTTCCACTTTTTTTTTTAAAAAAATATAATTAGTAAATTACAACACGAATCATCCAATAAATAAGACAATCACTAATTCATAATCTAAAGCAAACTATGTTCACAAATAACTCACATAAAACATAAAAAGCATATCACTAAGCGACATTAGACGATGACTATTATTGTCGTCATCTTCGTCACTATCATCGATTTTAACAACATTTGATTGTTCTTCACTTTGAGTAAGAACCTCGACTGTGAGTAAGAATATCATGAAATTCTTCTCCCGCATCATGAACACATTCATAATCTTTATTTGCAACAAATAATAAATCAAATCATAAAATTAGAGTATAGTTATTATGTATTTGTAGTTAAATGGATAAATAACTCTATAACAAATACTATATATATATATATAAATTAATAAATTTAAAAAGGAAAAAAAGGAAAAGCTACGGTGAACTGCGTACGAAATTTGGCCCGTTTTAAGCCCAAGGTCCATGGTGGCTTCTCGCGCTAATTTTAAATATCTCATCCATTTTCAAGTTCTAGCCCATTTTAAAGGGTCGTAGCTTAACGGCGGCCGACGGGCTTGGCCTGTTTTGACGGCTCTATATTGAAACAATTTTTTATGATATTGAAAAATTATTTTAGGATACTAAATGATACTAAAAGAATATGTTAGGATACTGAAAAATAATTCTTGATCGTAAAAAATATATTTTAGGATCTTGAAAAAATAATTCAGGGACTACTACTAAAAACAGGCTTTAGGATTTTTTTAAGATTCTAAAATAATTTTTTAATATCATGAATTATTTTTTCAGTACCCGTCAATATTGTAAATTATCTTTTTAATACAATTCAGTACCCTAAAATATTTTTCACGATCCTAAAATATTTTTTCAAGATTATGAATTATTTTTCAATATCAGTCAGTATCCTTTTAATACCCTTTGGTACACTCAAATATTTTGTTAGTACCTTGAAATATTTTTTCGCAATCCTAAAATAATTTTTCAGGATTATGAAAAATTGTTTCAATATCATTCATTAGGGATGAGCATGGTGCCCAGATGCCTGAATCGCCCACCCAAACCCAGCAAAAAATTTCCTAATCCAGCCTTAAAAAAGTGGCCTAAAAAAAATTAAAGCAGTTTTGGGTTTAACCAATAACTGGGCAGGGCTGGGCATCGAGTAGGGGTCCTACCGTGCCTATTTGGCCCTACCCAAAAAATTAAATATATTCAAATAAACATTATTCAAAATATATTATTTTATTTAAAATATATTATATTATTATGTCTAAATATATTATAATATATTATATTATACTCCAAGTATCTCCAAAGCTTTGAAATTATGTGAAGTGTGAATTAGAATCTTCGTGAAGCAAGGCATGACATCACTATTTGGGCAGGGGAAGCCCGCCTTGCCCAGCCCAAAAATGGTTAGAACTTTTATCGGACAAAGATGGGTATCGGGTTGCAAAATGCAGCCCGTTCATTTTTTGGGCTAGGCGTCAGGTAGGAGTCTCGCCCTGCCCATCCTTACCCATACTCACCCCTATCATTTAGTATCATAAATTATATTTTTACTACTCTGATAGTGTTTAAATTATTCTCTCTTGATAGTGTTTAAATTATTCTCTCTTTTTTTTTTTGGTTTTTTTTTTGGGGGATCAACTGCGCCAAAACGGAGCAGTCCTTAAGAACTGTGAAGATAGAATATGACAGGGGCACCATTTGCCTAACTAAAGATTCACGTGATTTGAGGTCACCATTTGTGGTTCAAGTATTCAATTTTTCTATAGGAAAAAAAAAAAGGTAAGAAAAGCCTCCCAATAAAACCCACTATTCAATTTCAAGCCCAAAAGTTTGTAATATTTATGCAGGCCCAAATGTTCACGGCTTAGGAGAGAGACCATTATGTCCATTTCTTAGCCCAGTCCAGAGCCACGTCACCTCAACAGAAAAAAAAAATCTTTTTATTTTTTTCTTAAAAATACCAGTATATATTATGAGCAAACTTTTAAGAACCAGAGAAAATTTTAAACATTCTTTTTAATATACAACTCTGGTCCTATTTATGTTCACTTTGATCAAATCTCACATACCAAGGAAAGTTAGTTGACACAATGATTATGGGGGTGAATTTTCAACTTCGCTTCCTCATTTATGATTGGTATTTTTTAACTGTTTCTTCTCTTTCCATCTTTATATCGCAATTAATATGGTAAAATTATCACAATCTCGTTTATTATTAATATAGGTAAAATGATTTTGGCCAAACCGAAGTAGTATAAAGTAGGAGGCGTGATTGTCTATTTTTCTAAATCAGTTACTTTATTTTTTCTCCTTATTTTTAGAAATATTTTGCTTGACAAATACATTTCAGAAATGTTTTTTCTTTTGAAAAAAGAGCAAAGATAGACAAAATCAAGCAAGTGCTTTGACCTGAATAATAATAAAAATTTGAAGACTTTTGATGAGGAGGAGAAATGGGCTTGATGGCGAAGGCAAATATGGAAAGAAACATGAAAATGAGTTAGAAACAAAAATAAATCACATAGATCGAATCTCTCAGTGGCAAAAGTATATGAGGTCTCGTCAACCTCAAGAATCACACAAGCCTAAGGGAAATAATAGATTCTACATATGTTTTTTTATCTCTAATTATTGTCATACAAAATTTAGTCAAACAAATTGTAGAAGTAAGATAGGATAAAAGTCAAATTATAATTGTGATTTTTGTTTCAAATAGTAGTGGCAGAAATGATTTTTTTTTTTTAAATGAGCTTTGGTTTGGAATAGCGTTTGAAAAGTCCGTTGAGAGGAAAAATGAATTAAAAGAATATGAATTTTATTGAATATTATATATGTGTGTATTAGTTATGTATGTATGGATTGTGATAATTGAAGATAAAAATTTAAATTATTATTAGTTGTATAATTCATTGGGATATAATTTTCTCATTAATCTTAATATGACAATGGCCACCCATATGAAAAATCACGATTAATGATGCTAAAACCCAATGTTAAATGTAGACTAATGGAAGATCAGAAGCCATCGTAAAAAGCAAGAAGCCAAGTTTTTTTGCTTCTCCTAAGAAACCACTATTAAAAGAAAAGCCCAGTTGAGCTAAATGAAATCCCAAACACCCCAAAATTTCCTTTTTTTCCAGTTGAGCGTTTGCCTCCCTCAACTGGAAGTTTTCTGACATGCCAAACAGGCTCATTATCTATGGTTGTTTCTTAAATTAATAAAATGATGACGATAGTATTAAACTCCAACCCCTTCCTAAAATTTTATTATTAAAAAAAAACAATAGTATTAAACTAGCACATGTTTACCAAAACCAAAAATCAAGTTCAGAATATATTACATGAATCAATATTATTGTCTGATTCTTTCCTTCCTTCCTTCGTCAATTGTACCATGAATGATTTTAATTTGCTTTTTAGGGTGAAAATGACCAAGGAATCAAGAAACACATTTCCTAATCATCATTATATATGCTCATTTAACACATTCATGTACGAATAAAACTTTTTTTTTTTTTTTTGTTTTCTTTGGTGGATAGTACAAATCAACAAGGTGAATTTGTTCTTCAATTTTTTTTTTTTTTATTTTGTAAAAGAAGTACACACATTGGTTGTTGATAAATATATATTTTATGATTAAATAGATGTATATTTTATGAGAATTAGCTGGATTTATTAATATTATATGCCTATTTAATTATCTTTTAGAAACTTTTCCATCATTGAATCAAACTTAGAATCAAAGAATAAATCAACATAAAATCTACTCATATCCTATTTTTATTGTGCAGGAAATATTAACTGATTTGGAATGAAGTAGAAAAAGCAATTAAGAGGATATGCAATCAGCCAAACTTGGTGGTCCCACGCAAGAAAAATAGAAACAAAATCAATTGCGTGATCTAGTGGAGTTAATTACAAGATATAAGATATTTTTTTAATAAGAAAAGGAGAATCAATGACCTACGGCCTAAGTTATAATTAGATTATATATATGAAGAAAGGGAGAAGCAAAAGAGAAGACGGAAAAAAAAAAAAAAGACGGAGGAGCAGAGGAAGGAGCGAAGAAAAGCAGAGCACAGCGCCGCAGGTTCAGAACTTCAACCTTCTTCTTCCTCCCTCGCCTACGGCTTCCCATCATCATTATATATGCTCATTTAACACATTCATCGAATATATTTATGCTCATTTAACACATTCATGTGCGAATATAACGGAGCCTTGCTTAAGGGGCCCAAGTCGGTCGGTTTTTTGTTTTCTGTTGTTATTATGCATATATATGTTTTAGTCTTGTGATTAATCATGCATTTACCTATTAAGAATTATAAAATAAAGTGAGATGCTCTATTTTTCCTTTATGCACATAATCTTGATCTCTTTATTACAATATTATATATAAAAAGAATAAGTTTCGTGTAGTTGCGTGAAAATCGACACTGATGTTGTCTTTTTAAGATTAAATTATGCTATAATTTTTTTATTCTTGTATCAAAAAATATTAATCTTTTTGCCTGCGTATCAACAACATTAATTAGTTGATGAACATAATATTTTTAATATAACTTTGATACACTTTTTCCCACATTATTCTACAGAACCTTCAAATAGAATTATTTCATGTGTGTATCAGTGTATATGAGATACTAGATCGAGTATGTCTCATATATTTGCATGATAAACGTCTTGGATGCTTAGATAAACGTCTGGGAGTAATAAACAGAACGCCAAGATGTTGTTTTCCCACTATATTGGTTCTGTCCGTGTTTGCTTTTCTGTGCCCATATTATTAATAGATTAACAAATTTAATTGGATCCAACTGTAATTGGCCCATGCAAAGATTTTAGAGCCCAATTTTGTCTTATGGCCCATCTGGTCGCTCAGGTGGTAGAAAACGCGCGCATCAGTTATATTCAAATAAATTGCTTTTGGCGGAAAATCACACTCACCGTTCGACTTCTCAGATTACAACAGACAGGCACATCAATTCTGCCAATCGCCCAGAGAAGTTTACGTCAGATCGGTCGGAAGAAGAAATCGGTAAACGTAAAATTATTTTGATTAGATTTTGTTTTTCATGGATTTCACAATTATAAAGCAAATCAATCGGCATTTCGTCTTCCATGATCCTTTTCTTTTCCGTGATATTATTTTCACATTAATTATGTAAGGAATCATACAGCTTCCCTTAGCTTCTTTGATTTCATCATGATGCTGTTTTAGGATAGCGTTCTCACTGAAATCATGCCAGCTCTAATTAGTCATCGCCAGGATACTTACAGATTTGAAGTGGTTTCTGCTAGTTGCGGAAGTTATGTTCTGAATTCTTTTTTATTGTCGGCCTGTTCCTAAATCTTACGGAGTCTATGTTTAGATGATGAAAAAATGCCAGCGCTTGTCTTGACTTACCGGCAAATTGAAAATACACAATAAAGGACGAATAGCGTCTCTTTCACTTCCTTTGATGAGTTTATAGCAATTATATACATGCGATCAAGATACTTTGCCTGGCATGAAAACCTGTTGATGTTGCCAGAATTTCGCAGTGGTTAATTTCACTTCACTTTGTATATGAATAATATATGACAATTCTTTTATATTTTTTTTCCTTATTGAAAGAATTTTGAGTCGATTTCTGGTTAGTATATTTAAAAGGCAATCCATGTTATCTTTCCGCTTTTTAACACTTGCTAGTGCAACATATGTGCAGCATATATTCACTAACATCAATAGAAATGGAAAGCCCTGGGAGTGAAGCTGCAAGAAAACGCATGAGACCAGATGTATTTTGTTCTGTCTCAGTCTTCCTTGTCGTGCATTTTCCTTTTGTTTTATTTAAGTCTTTTGTACTGTATTTCGTGTTGTTAATCGTTTTACAATAATTAGATGGAAGAGGAGGAAGATGATGGGGATATCCAGAACGTCATGCTGACCATCGCCGTGCAAGGAGCTCCCGTTCAGAATCAGAATGAGAATGAAGCACGGGAGCTGGTTCCCGTGCCGAATGACGCACAAGCACCAGGGAACATCCGGAATGTCTCGCTGGCCATCGCGGTGCTCCTTATTGTGGTTAGTTATCAAGCCGCAATAAACCCTCCCGGTGGTATCCTGGCCACCAGAGATTTTATGTTTGACGGTGCTTTTAAACTTTTAATCTTCATGGCTGTGAATACAATGACATTTTTACTTTCCATTGAAATTCTGTGTAGCCTCTCCAGCGGATTCCCTTACACAACTAGGGTAAGGACTGCTCTATTCATCCTCAGCGTGTCCTATGTTTGGATTGTTGTTATCGTTACACCCCTACCCGCAGTGTTCCCGATTGGCATGTGCTTTTTCATGTGCGGCGTAGTTTACTTCTTGCGGGTTTTTAGACAAAGAAGGTTCCCTGCGGCTTTTTAGACAAAGATGAACGAGTAGTTTGACAGAGGCGGTGTGCCATCAGCCATGTGCCATGGGGATGGTAGTTCCACGAGACATGGTACAATATACGGCATATCTACTCATAAGCCATCATTCATTTTCAGCTTCGGACATTTTTAAGGCTGACTACTTCATCCTCTTCTCTCATAGTTGCTCTTATAAAATGGCTGTTTCTTGATAAATAAATCGCGTCTATTCCATATCCTAAACTATTTGCATATTACTTTTGACACTCTTATAAGTCTCTTCCATCCATTACAAATATAACATGGTTTCTTGTTCTACTTCATTGCGTGTACTAATTGACTTTTCTAGCATTCATACGGACGCTATATATGCTGCGTGAATTGTTTATTATTGAATCCATTACATACCACGGAATCACGGGTTCTATTACTAACAAAGCGCACCTAATTTTTTGAAGTGAATGATCTGTTATATGAAAGCACTATGACTTGTTCTGCTTAACACATTTGATAATTGATAGGAATGGCCCGTCACATGTATGTAAAACTGGCTTTATGGTTTAGTTAGTATGGCTCATGTATCATTTGGTTAAAGGTTTTGTAGTTTAGTTTAGTTTTTTTTTTTTTTTTTTTTTTTTTTTTTTTTTTTTTTTTTTTTTTTTTTTTTCTGATTATGAATCTTATTGGGTAATATTAAAAATTGTAACTATATGAAAGGTGAGATGAACATTTTTTTATGTAGATTTTGTAGAATAGCAGGTGAAATCACCCTTGACCTTACACTTAAACCAAATGAACCATTGGATCCGTTGAATCATTCAAACGGGGGAAGTTGGAAGTAGCATCTATGTGATTAGTTAGTTTCTAGATGCCTTAAATTGATATCATCAATCATTTTATCAAGAAAGCCCAAAAAAAAAAAGATATCAATCATTCAATCTAGCATCGCTGTGTAATATGAATGGGGCGAGGGTCATTGACAATTTGTTGTTTCTTTAATGCATGACTCTACCATTTTCTTTTATATGGGAGATTCAGGAACTTCTCGGTCAACGTATGCATATGCTTTTGCTTACCTTTCTTTTCCTTTTCTTTATACAGCATGACTTCCCTAACTTAGAACTGTGCTATACTCAGCTATAACTCAATAACAAGCAGGACATTCCCCGCGCGTTGCGCGATGCAACAGTTTGGGAAACTTATAGGGAATATTGAACATAAATTTTTAACAATACACAAGTAATTGACTTAAGAAAAGAACTGTAGAAGGAAATAATTGCATTTGAAATCGATTGATTGAGGACAATATATGTTGCACCTCAAAAACATCATAAAAAAGACATGAACATGGTAGACATCAAACTACATCACCTTTTGAATATGTAGAATCAAAAGCAAATTTAGTTCAATTGTGTCACTAATACATTTCTAAATATTTCCTTGTATACGACATTGGTGGTTGTACATTTTCCACCGTTTGCATCGTCTTGTATAAGAATCTTCAGATGAGTAATATTGGTGACTCTTGATAAAGCAATGTATAATTGTCCATGTGTGAACACTAGCTTCGACAACTATAACCCAACATTTTGTAATGACTGACCCTGACTCGTGTTAATTGTCATTGCAAAAGACAATGTAATAGGAAACTATCGTCTCTTCATCCTAAAAGGTAGGCTACTGTCTAAAGGATTCATGTCCATCTTGTGGATCAAAACCTTCTGACTTGGATTCATGTACATCCTGTGGATCAAAACCTTCTGATTTAGATTCATGTCCATCCTGTGGATTAAAACCTTCATGACCAAGCACGCAGACTGATGCAACATGGGGTAAAAAAGGTTAGAGCTAAGTGGTGAACGTGAGATAATTTATGTAAGAGATGCATTATCAATTGGATGCAATGATTATAATTTGCATCATTTTGTTTAAAATTAGATACCTTAAAACGTTGTACAATAGTTAATAGGTGAATTTGATTGTTTATACAATATATTGAAACTTAATGAAGTCAATTTATTTGTATGTGTCTGTAAAGGTCTGTTCCTAGTACATATTGCCACACAATAATCTTGTTCGATTTCAATTTGAAGTAAAACTAAGATTATCTTTAGAAAAGTTTGGTTGGAATCAATAAGACCCGTTCGAGAACCATTCTGTATCAAAATAAATTAAATAAGAGCTCAACGATTTTTTTTTTTTTCCATTCTTGCTTGAGTGATAGTTTAAATGTGTGACAATAATATAAGGCTGGTTATGCCACTTTTGAGGAGGGTATTGTCGTTGAGTTAGGTCATGATCCTTCTTTCTTACAATATGGATGGAATAGATTTTTACTTCTTTTGTTAAACGATAATACATGTAATGAAATCACCTTCACTTGCAGATTCTTGCTGGTAGAGATATAGAAGCAAAGAAATAAAAAAACTATACACTTACAAAAGTAATTGAGAGTTTCACACTGTAATTTTGCATACATCATGGCAGTATTCTAACAGCCATTTTTTTGTTGGAAGTCCAATTTTTTTTGTTAAGTCATTGAAAGGAGAGGACAACATAGGGGGTATAATAATATACTCCATAGATGTAATATGGGAAGAAATTTTATAGTTGTTGGAACATGGTGCAAAACTTACTCTTGGCTGCATAGAGTGTAATAAAGTTTTATAGTTGTTGGAACATGGTGCAAAACTTACTCTTGGATGCATAGAGTTTATAAAGCTTCACTTGCTATCTCAGTCAAGGTATTACGGTATAAAAACTGTCAAGGGTGATATCTTTAATAGTAGTTTTAGCAATTATTGTGAAACATGGAAAATAAGTTTTACCAGACCCAACCCAACGGTCCTTCTATTTTACCTCATGAAAGTTCTCCCATGCTTTATCAATTAATTGACAACATGCCAATCAGTAAATGGTGTTTAGAAGCAGAGAAGTAAATACTGAACGTTCATAAGCAAATATTGGTAAAAAAAACTATGTTTAATATTTTGAAGCACTAACATACTTTGGATTCTAGAACCTTTAGTTAGAAATAATGTTGGGTTGTAATCTTAGTGGAAATGCGCAATTCATATCAAAATCTCCCATTGACATAAGGGAATCAAATAATTAAGATGAAGAACAGAAGATTAGAATTCATTCAAATAACTGACTAATTTTTTAAAGGATGAATCAAATTTAATTTTTCCTATCTGCAGCTCTGTTTCTCAAAGGATATGACCTTGCGGGTGCTTGAACTATTTTTAGAGAACCCCTTTTGAGAGAGAAAAGAATAGACACACATGCAAAGACATGTTAAATTAGTTATAAAACATAGACGTTTACAGCAGAGGACCACATTAGTGCCATTGGATGCAATATTTGCCGCATAAACTAAATCTGTTGAGAGCACTAGCACAAAATAGCCAAATCTTTTGTGGTGATAGGTTCCTTGGAAAATTATTAGAGGTTCCACAACAAAGTAACCTAAAGTTCGATAGTTCTAGCAACCATTCTTAATGATTAGCTTAAATTTCACCAGAGCTGAGGATGGCCTGTACTTTGTCCACCTTTTAACTCCAATGTGCTTTTGCATAAGGTAGCACATCAAGAATAAAAATCCGTTATTTGGCTTGCACCCAAAAATTTAAGGCATTTACATGGATTAGGAATTCATAAACTCCAAAACGTTGGAAATGATAATCAGATGCATCATCAATTTACTCTTGGTACAATTAGATTAGATGCACAACAACATAGGTAAAAGTCTTAAAGATGAAAACTCTTTTTGCTCCAAGCGATTATTCAACTCCTTCATCTCTTTATCCATCGTATTTTGCAAGAGTGCATGCTCCAACTATTTTGTGCCTTAATCAGATTCTATAGAATTTTCCCCTGCAAAATAAGACACAATGGCCCAACATTGAAGATCGGGACAGTATTATTATAAGGGCCATGAAACAAAACATATTCAAACACATGATGCAACAATAAAAACCCTAAGCACTGCTTACTCCCCCATCCCTGTTGGCAATTTCCCTTTCACAATGAAATATATTGGTTTGGTCTAAATGCACCTACCAATATTCACCTTCTTCACACTTCCCCTGGATATTGGAATATTAAGCACATCATAGAAATCAACCAACTTTTCTTTTACACACTTATCAAGCTTCTCCTTTACCTTGGCTTTGTGTTTATCCTGGTATAAACAGTAATCAAAGCTACAAATTAGTAACAGCCTAAGACATTGAAATTTTTTAGGAAAAATGATATCAGACATGAAACCCATTACAATTCACCACCAGAATTAAGAAAATCAAACAGATATTCATATTATAAGCAAAAATGTACCTCATTTTCAACCCACACGGTGCATGCTCCAACTATTTTGTTCCTTCATCAGATTCTATGTTTTCTCTTGACTCAATATTAACTTTCCTTACTATTTGGAAAAGCTTCGGTGTTTCACAACTAAATTGTTGTTCCAACTTCCAACATTAACCATTCGCACTTGAACTCTTGATCAAGTAGATGCGAAAAAGAAAATCTTATGCAAGCAAAGTTAAATCTATGTATGTATACACGTGGGGAGCATTGGCTGGGCTTATTAAAAATATGATAAATATGTTTAAAAAAATTATAACATTTTCCAATTTCATACATATGTACATTGAAATTACTAATAACTAAAAAAAAAATTACAAAGGAGCTCCATTCCAACATAAGAAATCATAAAACATTAGCAAAGTGAAAAAGCTTAAGATTTTATATCAAATTAATCTTTTCAGACAAATTCCTTCACAGGCCCAATCAACTTCCTTAAGGATCTAATTTCGAAGAAAAAATGATGAAAAAAATTATCACACATTTGTGCATGGGATGCCTTCACTTAAATGTACGAAATAATAGCTCATTACAACAGTGCATATTACCATTTACTCCCTGAGGTAACTTTTTTGTATGTTATCAAATTATTCATTTCATATGAACCATACTACTTTAAATGCCATATATGCCATTTACTCCATGAGTTAACTTTTTTGTATGTTATCAAATTATTCATTTCATACACTACCCATATATGCCATTTACTCCAGGAGCATGTGCACAAACATTCCAAGATAAGAGCATGTGCATATGCTACAACCCTTTGGATTGACAGAGCACCTTACTAAAAATGCAGCAAAATTTACCTTTCACTCTAAAACTTAGAATTACAAGTTCAGTCTAAGAAAGCATATCATGTCAAAAACATGACCAATGGAAAATCAGAAGACACCCATCCACATCTAATAATGGAGGGACTGATATGTATGAAGCCTCTTACTCATATTTCAATGAGGATAAAAGGAAAAAAATAATGACAAATAATAACAAACCTTGATCTTAAATTTATTCACAATCAATTCTAATTATTTAGAACCAAATCCTAATCAAAACATTTCATAATGAACAAATCATTGATCAAAGGTTGATTGCCTTTGCAGTGTCTTCTTTTGTGATTTCTATTGCAACATAAGGAAAAAAAAAGGAACACCCTTGAAAATAGTTTCATTATTGTTCTAGTGTAGAACACAAATGTCTAGCATTGGATAAGCTAGTAAGTTGATGTAGGATCTTTAATCTTCTCCTAGATATCTATGAATGAGATACCCAGATAGATAGGAGATCACGGAGCTTGAACACAAGGGTTTTCACCCAAAGCGTGGGGTGTGTGCTCCATGTATGCCATATGATAAATAGGTTGAGAGAGAGTGTGTGGACCGTGCACCTGCTGGATCCTTCCTATTTATAGAGGAAGTGTCCCGACCGTTAGTTGGATGCTTTCCTGCCTTTCCACTCGGCGTGTCCTCCCCACATCATTCATGATGATGGGGATCGTGGGATCCCGAGGTCATTGGATCATGGGGTCATGGGTCCTGTCCTAGTAGGAGCACGTTGATGGGCCTTATCTTCCGAGGCCCATTTATCTCGGTCCATAACAATTATACCATAAAAAAAATAAACCATCCACCCTTGACTCTTGAGTGGTTTTTATTTTTATTTTGGATGTGGGTTATAAGAATCAGCAGATACACTCTTTAATCAAAAGAAGATGGAATGCCATGAACATTAAAACAGAGAAAATAAGACAGGCTTAGCCCAGTTATAGAAAATATTTGTCATTCTTGTATTACTATGAATTGACTTCATTTAATCAGTAATAAAGAAATCCATTATCTCTTCATATGTTTAACTTGTTTGGCACCCAAGAACACCTATAATATGTTTTAAGATTACATTTTATGTGTTTAGAAAATTATGA
The DNA here is from genome assembly GCA_019022615.1 of Acacia melanoxylon. Lineage (NCBI taxonomy): Eukaryota > Viridiplantae > Streptophyta > Magnoliopsida > Fabales > Fabaceae > Acacia > Acacia melanoxylon. The sequence goes on from JAFJYJ010000130.1 coordinate 641,891, forward strand.
AAAAGTACTTCTATTATGTAATTCAGCATTGGAAGCAATGAAATTCAAGTAGTATTGTAGTTTGTGCACAAAGAAGAAAGAATGTAGATTATATTTACATCGGAAACCAATCGAGCTGAAGTCTATGAGAAAGAATTGATGTGTGCCCATCCACCTCCTCGACTACCATGTTGGAAACTACAATCCCACCTACAGGTGCACAAACATCATGAGAATACAACATTTTTCAACATAAAAACTATGGGACATAAAACATCTGGAGCTAAGTAACAATTTTTTTTTTAATACTTTCATTCATTTTCTGAACATAAGCATTTAGAAACTGGAACAGCCAACTTAACCATTTCTGATAAAAAATACTTTCCAAACTTAAACATTTCTAAGGAACATAAAAAATTATTTGAGGAAATGAATAACTATATCAAGGGAAATATGTGAGAAAGAATCATATTTAAAATAATGCCGTAATAAGATGATTTGTCCATACAACTTTTCCCGGCAAGTAGGTACTTAGAAATAAAAAAAAAAAAACTGGAACGACCAACGTAGTAAACAACTAAATTGTTCAAAATCTGCAAATTTCGAATTGTTTGTCAAACATTGTCTCTCCTTCAACCATATCTCAATCTCAACATTTTGTGACATATAGAAATTAGAAAGTTTAGAAGCAACACCGAGATGCTATTGTGCTACAATCAATAATCACTTTCCGTGATAAACATGGCATTATTTCTCAAAAAAAAAAAACGGGAATACCACAATTTGTCAAACCGCCGCAACCATGAAAATAACGGACATAAATATGCGAACACCTACTCAAACCGCGATCCATCCATGCTAAGATCTGATAAACTTGTATAATTTAAACAAAATTTTAAGGAAATCTACATATACACATACACACAAAATAGATCCGATGTCACACAAAATAACTGTCTCCCACTCGGCTCTCTCTATCTCCCTCCCTCCCTATGTGTGTTGTGTAATATTTTGGCGTGTATACACACACTATAATCTTGTATACATATATATATGTATGTTTCTTTGTACAGTGGTTCATATTTGGAGTTTGAGCCAAGGCAACATGACCAGGCAGAGAAAAACTAATTATCCTGTCAGAAAGTATAATATCATAATACAATTACCCAGACAAAAAAAAATCATAGATTGTAAAGAATAAATGTGGCAAGCTTAACAGAAAAGCTTCTGGGGACTTTGGTCACAAGATACTAAAGTTCTTAAAGAAGAGTTTGTCATCTTAAATCGTCAAAGCACCAAAAGCAATTTCCTTTTCGTAAAGCAATGGTTGATCAAAATGAACATATTAGAACAATTACCCACTCTAAATATTAATCAATATTGATCATAATGTAAGCAAAATTACAATGAAATATACCTCTTTACCAAAATGACGCGAAAGAAACGCCAACACAAAGTAAAGAAAACATCAAGACACTAAGGATGCTATTTTTGTCAAAAATGATCGGAACCGCAAAGAAAAAAAGAGGGTAAGCTTTTATTGGTAATCTAGATAAATGAAGACCTATGTGTGATGTGTTTTGAACAGGTAACAAATATCACTAACGAAAAAAAAAGGAAAACAGATGTAACTTAGGCAACAGGATTTGAAGTGACCGAAAAACAATTTTTCCTGAAACAAACCTTTGATTGTGAAGAAAGGAGTTTGCTTGTAAGCAAAGTGCAACAGATTTGTTGGTACTTGATGTAATAAGTTAACATCGGAATAATTTTGCTAAATGCAGATTGCTATAATTGTAAAGAATAGAAATTTAAGAATACCAAACATTCAAAATAAGTGAAACAAAACCGACAAATACAAAACCTAGCCTATATAGCAAAACATACGGAAGGAAAGTGCCATTTCTCACAATATAGCGCTTATTCCGTGAAATTGGTTGTAATAGTAAACGAGAATCTTAATCATCCAGGATATCACAAGTAAAACAAAAATTAAAGTACGAGCCTTCCAAGTAGATCAAACATAACTATTCTCAAACTTTCGGCTTCCATATTTTCTTTACATTACAATTGAAAGTACCCGGGATTCTCAAGCTAAATATTTAAACCCGGGTTCGCGGTGACTCGCGGAAATGCACGAGTTACAACAAAATACCTTGAGTGGAGGCCGTAAAAGAAGGAACAGATCCGAAATGCAACGGTGAAGAAGAGCGAGGCATGGATCGCCGGAAGAACAAAAGACGGAGCTTCCATCGATCTAGTTGTCGAAGCTCCTAGAAGAGGAAAATGACGTCGGTGAAGGGTGGAGGATTTCGTCAGAATGCAATAATGGAGAAGGAAAAAGCATTCTCGGAGATGAGCTATGGGAAATGGCTGCCGGTGAAGGGTGAATTAGCGAGTTTGGGAAGGAGCATGAAGTACCCTTTTCGAATTGATGGTGATGCCGAAAGAAAGGGCAAGTGCAGCAGCTATGGCGGCATCGGCATATTCCTGGATCCGATAGGTAATGTAGCCAACTCCGTCCTGGTCGATGCGATTGCAGGAGATGGCGCAGTAGATCTCGAATCGAGATTGGAGACTGAGAATAGAGTGGTCTAAAGGCATGAACAAAGCACAATTTCTCTTGCTGAAGATGAAGAGGAGAGAGACACTTTGAAATTCAAAATTTCACTCCAAGAGGACACTGGGCAAAGGAAAAGAAGGAGGACATTGAAATGAAAGTCACGATGATATATAAGAGTGGCTTACGCATAAGTGGAAACGGCTTGCAACTGAAGCCGCTACGGTTGAACAGTAAATAAAGAGACAATGAACAGTGCTTAGTTCGATTCTCCTATTTTTATATTGATGATGATCAGCTATTCAGCTTCTTCCTGGTCAAACTGAGATATTGAGAAATGGAGGATGGAGAGACTAGCGTTAAGTATTGTGATATTGTTGGCTTTTTTGAAACTATTTACCGATATGCCTTGTTTAGTCCTAAAACGCGGGGTCATATATATATATTTTTTTAATATCCCGTGATCTAGTCCATTAAGCCACAGTGATTAGTCAACTAAATCGCGACAGGGTTTTTTTTTAAAAACTCCAATGGTGGCATTTGGAACCCTAATCGACTACAAAACCTCTCCAAACCTCTTCCCCCTTTTTTTTTTCACCAAATCCTTGCTGAATCCGTTGGTAGGTAACGAAGGAAACTTTCATTTGCGTCGATTTCAGTATGTTCTCATCTCCATTTCGAATTTCCGCCGTTATTCTTTCGTTTATGCGAACCCCCATTTCCTTATAAGGTAGACAAATTAATTAAAAGTAAAAATGAGTTTTATATTTAAAATCAAAGTTCACCCAAGATCAGTGAGGATCGAGTACATGACTAAGAATCCTAACAGAAAAATCCCCAATATAAAATCTTAATAAAAATAATTAATTTTATGGTTTCTTAAACCTAAATATGAAGAAATATTTTTCAAAATTTATAATTTATATTAATTACATTCAAAATATCAAATTGATTTGGTAAGATACTGATTTAAAATAGATATGAAAATCCCTAATGATATTTTCATTTTCAAACTCATCAACAACAACTTCTTCAGGTACTCAACCTACCTCCTACAAGCATTCATACGTTACTTATATTAATAACGGGAGGGAGTAATAACAATGGTTAATAATTTAGGGGGCCACTTGTAATAAATTTAACCTATCACTTGTAATATTTGAATAAAATTATATTTTCATAAAAATAGAAAATGATTTATGCTTGTACGTTCAAATGTCTATTTATAGTTATATATATATATATATATATATATATATATATATATATATATATATATATATATATAAGGTAAAGGATTTCTCCGGTCCATTTGGAGATAAAGTTATCTCCAAAGTGACATCAAAACTACGTCGTTTTGGATTAATGAAGGGTGTTTCTGTAATTTTGTTTATTTTTTAATCATATAAATTTTACCGAAACACCCTTCATTAATTCACCTAAAATTACTAACACACCCTTTATTAATTCAAAACAACGTATTTTTGGGTTCTTGGAGATAATTCTATCTCCAAAAGTGACTGGAGAAATACTTTTCCCATATATATATATATATATATATATATGACTTTAAAAATTGAAAAAAATTAGAAGCACGTGCGGGGTTTAGGGTCTAGGGTCATTTTTTATGTCCCTAAGTATATTTAAGTCAAACAAATTTTCAGGCAATCATATAAGTTTTAAACCTGAGAATGTCTTCTTTGTTGAACTATCAATCATAATATTTAAACTATAAACATTTTTAATCATTTAAGATTTCAAATCAACTTAGAAGTGGATTTCTTTGTTCGTGTACTTCATTCTTCAATTAAATTTTAATATGAAAATAATAATAATCTTTTTAGAGAAAAGGACATTAAGAGAATTTTAAAATTGGAAAGCCCCAAATCATGTTTATCGCCTAGACTTGATAAGATAATGACTATACTTAATAAGTAAACCACAACTCATTTTATGTGACTTAACTTGGGTTAGGATTTTTCATTTTTCAAGTTCTTTTTCTTGTCATTTTCCTATTTTTTATTATTTTTATCGGTCAAAATGATTAAATCGAATAAACTCCTTCCTAAGTATCTCTACTCGCTTAAGACTTATTTATTTAGATAGATTAAGGAAGGTAGACATATTATTTACTTTCTCTGGTTTTTTCATATAAGACATATTTAGGGAGTTGATTTTAATATTAAATATAAGACATAATTTTCATGTTTGTCAATCTTTTCATAATTTACCTCTATTAATACTCTCCAAATTAAATTAAATTAAATTAATATGTCTTATATTAAAAAAGTATATTATAAAATATGCCATATGATTCCCCTGCAGGAAGGGAAGCCCCTCAAAATAAGATCTTTCTACTTAGCTATAATATTATATTAATTAGTATATGAGATTATAGAGGATAAAAAAAGTTACTATATCAAAATATAGGAAAATGATATCCTCATTACCCTCTTTTATATCATCATCTCATCTCCATCCTTAGATAATGAAATGTATATTTTAGATTTAATATATAATTTAAAATTTCTTTATTTATTATAGATTGCAATTATGGACGGTATAGATCAAATTTTAAGAGTTTAAATTTACTCATTTATGTTTATAGAAATAATTTTATAAAAGATTGAATCTGAATAATATATTGTTTTAATCTAACGGAAGAACAACGGCGGAAATTCGAAATAGAGATGGGAACGCATCAAAGAAATCGACGCAAATGACGATAGAATGAAGTTTCCTTCGCTACCAACCAACGGATTCAGCAAGGATTTGGTTAAAAAAATGGGGGAGGTTCGGGGAGGTTTTGTAGTCGATTAGGATTCCAAATGCCGCGATTGGAGTTTTTTAAAAAAAAACCCCTGTCCCACTTTAGCTTAGTCAACTAAATCACGGAGATATTAAAAAAAATATGACCCCGCGTTTTAGTCGACTACATGAGGGGTGTAGTCAACTAAACAGGGGCATATAGGTAAATAGTTTCCAGACAGGGGCATTTTGGTAAATAGTTACTTAATAAGGGGCAAATTGGTAAAAAAAAAAAAAAAAGCCTGATATTGTTGGTGGTTTATCTACCACACAAGTAAGAACAGCATCCGGGGCTGGCTGGCTACAAGCTCATGCAACTTTCTAGGGAGGAAGCGATGCCTCAGGCACAATGGGTACGTACGTAATTTCACATTCATTGCTGCAACTTTCTCTTCACATTTAATATAAATGAAGAGCGATTAGTATTATATATATAGTTGTAAACATGAATATATTGCAGGAGGTGCGTGCATGTGGTTATGGGAATCTGAACACGGATGGTTGTGGGACAAAAACGGCAGCGTTAAGCACAGCTCTGTTCAACGACGGGAAGGCGTGCGGTGGATGCTATCAGTTAGTGTGTGACGCAACACAAGTGCCACAGTGGTGCCTGAGAGGGACTTCCATCACAATCACTGCCACCAATTTCTGTCCTCCGAACTACGCTCTTCCCAGCGATAATGGCGGATGGTGCAATCCTCCCAGACCTCATTTTGATATGTCTCAGCCTGCTTTTCAGACTATCGCCAAATACCGCGCCGGACCGGAATTGTTCCCATTTTCTACAGACGGTATGCGGCCCTTACTTTTATATTTGCTACTTAATCTTCGTAGGGGCCAAAACAAGTGACATTAGTGATACCTTCTCCTAAATATAAGATCCAGTTAACTATTTTTATTAGAGAGATTAAGGAAACTAAATAAGTTACTTCATTATATCATAGATTATATATCAATTTACATTTACGAAGTCAAACAAATTAATTTAAAGAAAAAACCATAAATACAACTACTTTAAAGTAATTTAATTAGCTTTCTTAATCAAACTAAAAAAATCAACTAGATCTTATCTTTATGAGTGAAGGTAGTGTATATTTAATATACAATTGAAAAGAAAATAGGTATATGATATGAATGTGTTTGGTATAACATTGAAAATAATAAGAATGTTATTTTTTAGGTGACAATAAGAACTTTATTTTATTTGTAGAGGTGGAAAATATTATCAAAATAAAAAGCAAGGAAGAATTGATTAACAAATCCTTATAAATAATAGCAACAAAAAGTCAAAGCACATGGGATTCATTTAAGTGAGCATGGATATTAAGGGTTCAAAGTCTTCATATGTATGTTAATTTGCACCTAACGAGTTGTGAATATGTACTTCATTTCCCTTTCTAGTTACCCAGGAGGGTTGGACGAAACAAAAAATTGATAAGTGTAAATTTAAAGAACTAAATGATTGAGACGTGTTAAAGGGTTGATGTTATCTGGATGCTCCAGATTAAATGAAAGTTGTAAAATGTGCAAGGTGATGAAAGAGGTGTGAAAACTATATTGTGCAGGGTTGGGTGCAAGAGAAGTGGAGGCATCAGGTTTACAATAAATGGGAAAGACTATTTTGAGCTAGTTCTTGTTAGCAACGTGAGCGATGCGGGAGAGATCTCACGTGTTTGGGTCAAAGGATCCAGAATGAGTAACTGGGAGATCATGTCCAGGAACTGGGGTGCTAACTGGCAGAGCCTAAGCTATATCAACTGGAAATTTGGCCAGTCCTTCGTCAGCAACATTCAGTTTTGAAGCCAAGAAAATAACTTATTTCTATTGGATTTTTTATTCTTCCGCTTCTCGGCTGCTTGTCTCACTTGTTTTTCGTCAGTTCTTGCTTTTCTTTGTTAAAAATTTCAAGCCTTCCAATTCCTAGTGGTTGCGGCACAGCAATACCACTTCGCCATGATGCCTACCACCTTGGATTTATCAATACATTTGTCATGTAAGCCCCAAGCCCCACCTTCCGTAATCGATTTACGGCTTGTAAATGCCTACATACGCAGGTTGGGGTAATTTCTTTTCATGTTTACGAAAAGAACGATAAAGGGATGAAAATTAGAAGGAAGTAAAATATTCCCCCCATTTCCTGTCGTTTGAGAAGGAAGAAAGGAAAAAAGCCGCAGTTCAACTACATCGATGAAGGCCGGGAATATGTTCCTTTATGTCCGAAATTCAACTATTTCAAATTCAAGGGCAATTCACTGAGATTGCCTAATACTTGCCAAAATAAAAGAAAAACTAACAAAATGTCCAACTTTCAAAGACAAAGTGACCATTTAGCACCATCACCGACATTTTGTTGCCAAAAACTCTCACAGTATATATCTTACGTGTATGTGATCATCAAAAAACTGGCGGGACATACTAATGCCTCTCAGCATATGCCACATAGAAATCAGCTACATCATGCTGTACGCGGATGAAAAACAAATGGAGAGCTCGAGAGTTAATACCATTGGCAGCAATATAATCTTATTTTTGTTGAATAACCAAAAACGCAGGAAGTGAAGCAGAGCACAGATGTCACGTTATTCAACATTGGTTGGAGGGGTCTGCTAACTTTGTTGGGATTTTGTTCCGTCCAATATGCCAAACTATATCACATGGATGTTATCTCCGCATTACCCGATGGCGTTCCCGCTTCCGGAATCGCTCTAGCATGAATTCATCAGTTGCAGCTTGCCTCTGCCCTGCTGCATCAGTGCTTGCATTGTTTTGCTTGGATCCAGTACCATCATCTTGTGAACTTCTATCTTTGTACAGCTCCGGATGTTCTGCAAGTTATTCATTTGTTGTCAGCAGCCAGAATAATTGAAAGTGAGCGCCTAATGAGAGTAAAACAAATATATTTGCAGTTAAATCAAGGTTCAAAATGCAACCTAGCAACACAAGCAAACATATTTCATACAAAATTGCTTAATCAAAGAGTGTTACCTCTCCTAAGTTTTTCAGCATAGTCCCTTCCCCGCTGGAAATAATCAGCACTATAACTTGAAGGAATGCTGAACTCTGATTTTGTCCGACCCATAAGTCTCTTTTCCTGTATAAGCTTTTTGGCAGCCTCTGTTTACTCAATGTTTTTTAACTTGTATCTGCAAACATAAAAATTAAATAATGAGACCTGACGCTAGCAGCATATAAGAGAGACAGGCAATACTAGGGATATAAAACAACCCCCCAAAAAGATGAATCTTCAAAATTATCAAGTCAATAGAAAACCAATTTTCAGATTAAAGCCTACGTGCCTAATAGATGAATGTTACTTCTAAACAACATTATATTAAACCAACATATCCAAGTATCCCCACATGGATCACTCTTCAAGCAAATATTTGAATCGAAAGAAAATCGTCCAACAATTGCCACATTATTACACTTCATTAAAAGATAATCAGAACCAAACTAAGCCATTGGGTTTCATGAAATCATACTCAATTGGAAGCTGAACCTCAGCAATACCAGTAGTCCACTGAGTAGAGCTTTCTTCCAAGTAGAGCTTTCTTCCGAATTTCGCCTTTTCACCTGACAGAACATGTCATAAAAGAAAATTAATGAACTACCTGGAAGGCAATGCACATCAAAAGTATAAGATGGAGCCAAATTATCAGACACTGACTGCGAGACAATGCATTCATATGAAGTTTATTTAAGAACAGCCAGTATCAAGTAAACAGAATAAAAATGTGATGATGGCAACATATTATTAGGAAAGCCAACAACTCACCTTTAGATGCTCAGGGATTTTATATAGTTCGTCTTCAGCACGTTTCAATTCGCTTTCAACTTGATCTGGTTTGTCAATCATCCTGCCTCTCTTCTTTGCCAATTCTTGTTCGATATAATTAACCCTATTCAAGAAGTAACATGATATGCTTAGCAACCATCAATAACAACTAACAAGCTCGGGACGAGCAATGGAATATTTATAACTACGAACTGAGAAAGAAAAGGGGGAAATCCCTAAATTGTTAGAAGGAATTAGAAAATTGAAGGGCAAAACTGTTTAACCAACCAAAAAAAGAAAAAAAAAAAACCATAATATACCTAATAAACCAAAAAATAGACTAGAACATGAGGCTAGACGAGACCATAAGAAGGAAAACATATATATGTTCATACATATTGGGGTCTTCAACCATGACAGCGGTCTCTTGAGCAAAGGTATCCTGAAGAACAAGCTCGTCCTTATCGCCACCTTCGCCATCGTTCTTGTCGGGGGCTTTCGCAGCTAAACCTGCGCCGGCTCCGCTCTGCGTTGGTAAACTAGGGTTCGCAGGAATCCCATATTTCCTTTCCCTCTGCTTCTGGAGCAATTTGATCTCTTCCAATGCCATTCTATATAGTCATTGACATATTTTTTTCAGAATAACTGAATCAACGTAGGAATTCTTAATAGGAATCTGAAAGTTTAAATTAAAATCCTGATAACAAATTTATAATTCTTCATGACTAATAGAAAGAAAACTCAGAAAGAACAAACTGCGGAACCTTCTTTCTCGTTCATCATCGGATTCTTCTCTTTTAAGTTGCTCTCCATCTTTATCTTCTATTTCCTCGCTTGAAGCACTTCTCTTTCTATAGTTCTTTTTTCGCTGTTGCTGGTCTTTCGCCTCCTCCATCCTCCGGGGTCTCAGAAGCAAACTCGAAAGGCATCATACGTGGCAGAGCAAACGCACCGTTTGAACGTTGTGGCCTCGTTAAACGCACCGTTTTATCATAAAAGTCGACGCTGTAATTTTGATTTTATGAACAAATTTATTTAAATTCTGATATTTATTTTAAAATTTTTAACATGCTATAATTTTAATTTTGTGACCAAATTTATTTAAATTTTGAATTTAAAATATTTAAAATAAAATCTTATCTTTTTATATAATTATTATAAAAGCTAATGTCATTTTTAGTAATTTGAATATAAAAAATTTATAACAATATTTAAACACTATTATTTTATCAAAATCATAATTTTTTCAAAAAATATATTATGCTTAAATTTTATTCTGAAAAATCATTTTTATTACTTTTTATTTAAAAACTATTCTCTAAAAATTAATCTAAACACTCTTTTATAGTACTTTTTTCCTTGCATTTAATATCTCTCCATATATGTGAGAAATAAATATTTCTTTTAAAAAAATTTCTCCTTCCCACCCATTACGCACCGAAAAAAATGATATTGACTTGTTACTTATAAAAGATATTCAAATATTTTGCCAAAAAAAAGTTAAAATTAAAATAAAGGACCAAGAAAAAATAATATTTATTATAAAGGATAAAAATTGTTACTATATTAATTAGAAGGACCAAACATCATAATATAAATTTAAAATTACTAAATTGCCCCTAATCAAACCTCATATATTATCTCTTGTATTCATAATTAAAAAATAACTAAAATTCAAACTAAACTGTCTATCAAAAATCGATGGATATGAACTTAAGAAGTGTTTTTTTTACCGGCACTTAAAAAAATGTATTTTAATATATACCCCCAATTTGGAAAATGAGTTTTAATTTCCACTAACTTTTCTCTCAATTTTCTCCCCGTTTCAACCATTAGATCATATTTTAATAGGTATAATATTAAGTGGAGAGAAGGGTTAGAAGAGACATTCCCCTCTCCCGACTCATTTTGTATTTTTATTGTTATTCTTATTTCCAAAAAACGAGTTGGGTCTAGTTATACAAATTAATCAATGTTCCACCTATTGTTGCTGATGAGATGAGATGATTGGATCATACGATAATTCATGGCCGGTTTACCCTTATGTTATAAGTTGTAGACATATTTATCTCTTTTCTGATTGTGTTGCTGCCATTAACACTTGACTCGGGGCTGTGATTATAATTACCCTTTTAGAAATGTCGTAGAATGTTTGATTATTTATTCGAAAGAATGGGCAGGTTGAGGAGAATATTCCCAACGGATCAGTCTGCCAAGTACTCTCACACATGGGATTACTGGGAATTATTGCGTTTTTTTTTTTCAATACTAATCTTTTTAATCCGGAGATACTAATCTTTTTAATCACATACTACCTATACGACGATTCAGGTTCGTTCCGCGTGAGTACGTACGTACGTGACTTCTCAATAAATTATACTCCACATATATGATACACTGCGTTAAATAGGAGATTCCTTCTCTCTGTTTTTATTAATTTTGGCTAAAGGTAATGCCTTTGTCTAAGATCCTGCGATGTTAGTGGACGTTCATGGTCCTTACTAGAGTAACATTCACCAAAACTACTGATGAGGAATGTCCATTTACGTAGAGGAGTTACTACTGCAAAAAAGGGTTTTAAGACCGTTTCATTTAAACCGGACAATCGATAGCCTAGTCTTAAAGGTATGACCGGCGGCAGTTTTGTAAATATAAAGAATTTTAAAGGTATAACCGGTGGCAGTTTTGTAAATATAAAGAACTTCTTATACCGGATCAATTTTTCATAGGTCTTAAATATATTATTCAGACCCGTTAAAAAAACAACCGGTCTTAAAAATGTTATTAAAAAAAGTTGAAATATCAATTATTTTATGGAGAAATCTCATACATGCAGGTCTTATAAAGGTAATAAATTTTTAAGACCGAATATATTTAAAAGATGGTCTTAAAAATTGTTCATTTAAGACCGAAAGGATGGGCAGGTTGAGGAGAATATTCCCAACGGATCAGTTTGCCAAGTACTCTCACACATGGGATTACTGGGAATTATTGGGTTTTTTTTTTCACTATTAATCTTTTTAATCCGGAGATAGTTGGTAATGAAGGAAGCTACACTATTTTGAGTTCTAGATATACTAGTTGCTCATTTAGTAGTAATACTATTCAGTTTAATTTCAATTAAAAAAGATGACGATGACGATGATGATGATGAAGCTAGCTCGGTGGGTCTAACGAAGAAGAAGAGGGATGGTGAAGGTAATAAGTGTGCTTGCTAGACAGTTTAGAGTTTAGATGCTGACATTTCAAATGACGTTCTCATGAAATAAAACGCAGGGATCTCCTGGTATATAATATATATATATATAGGTCATTTTGACTTTCCACAAAAGAACTCACCGGCGACCATGGACTGTGTTTTACAGATAAACCGGCGACTATACAAATTAACTGGGTGGCTAAATCAGCACGTACTAGACTACATGTTTATCGATATTTAGTACCATATCCTTCCATCTCGAATTGAGTGGCCAAGAACAAAGCCGAGAGGACAGAAAAACTATGTTCATTATAACTCATGATCGATAAATTACAGCGAAGACTTTCTATGGACTGTATGTTTATGTTTTTTGGCTGTGGCTGTGGCTGGTAAATATGCTTAATAAGAAATATTATGCGAATATGATTCAAAGCGGCATGATTTAAAAAATGGGAAAGAGGGAATCTTTGTCGTTGGAATAACATGGGGGGTTGTTAAAAGAGGAAAAGAAAGAGATCGTGGATGGCAGCGATTCTGTTGCAGGCAGTGATGGATGATGATGGGTCAATGGAGATTTTGTGGTTGTTCATTGGATCCCCATGTGGATGTGGGACGATGAAGAATTGCAGCCACGGACCCACTTATATTCGCCTCGCTAATTATAATTAGCGTTTTACATTTTCATGTTATGACCCAATATAATCATCTCCTCTAATTTCCCATCATTGTTACCAATCCCCTAATTCCCTCGTGAAATAAAACGCAGGAATATTCATCTCTTCTTGTCTCGAAAATGAACGGTGAAAACAATTCTATTCGTGTGAGGTTCACGTACGCTAGTTCTTGACAATAGGTGTGAGTCGGAATGAACCCTCTTCATCTCACAATGAGCCTCAGTAACCACCCCACGCACGCCGTGGTAGAAGAGGCACACGATTGATGGATGTAACCCTAAGTCGGACTTCTGGGTCAAGGCTCGAGATTCAGTTTAATGAAAAGTTGGAACCCTTCGGTCCTAATAAAGGCAAATATACTAGTTTTGTTGCTATCTAGCACGCAGCAAGGTTAGCATCTTGACAAATGAGTGGAAAAATGTGGACTTTGGCGCAGTAAAGGATCCTATTTGGGACACTATCCGGCTTACATACACTGTCCCTGACTTTAGAAGTTGAAAAAGCTTCTCAAACTAAATCACGGGGATATTAAAAAAAATATGACCCCGCGTTTTAATCGACTACATGAAGAGTGTGTAGTCGACTAAATAGGGGCATATGGGTAAATAGTTTCCAGACAGAAGCATTTTGGTAAATAGTTATTTAATAAAGGGCAAATTGGTAAAAAAAGCCCTTCAGCCAAATGGATTCTTTATATATGATGATTTTCTCCTTTTTTAATTTCTTTGAAAAAAATAATTTTCATAAAAAGAAAGTAAAGCTAGCTTGTCATTGATATATTATTGAATCCCACTACTAGACGACCAGGAGAATGAAGTGAAGCGAGTAGACCCTTCAGAAAAAAACCTAAGTTCTGAAACTTATTTCATTATTCACTTTTTCTTGGCCTCCTCCCTGATAAGTAGGAAAAAAAAAAAAATATATATATATATATAATAAATATTTATTTAACATTTTTTAAAAGAAGCTTTAATGTACATATAAAAATACTCACAAGTGTAGATGAGATTCTTATCGATATATGGTTTTTTAATCTAAATACCTCAACGGAGAGAAACAGTTAGTTCACTTGTTCACTGATGGTTAAATTATTGAAAATATTTTAAAAATAAATTAATATTTAATCCTTAAAAATCATTATTTTCTTTTGGTCTTCCGAAAATAAAATTTGATTTCATCTAGGACATATGTGTGATACATCACAATTATCATATGGGCGCTTATTAAAGTCGATCGATTATCATTAATGGACTAATCATCAACCAGTTTACTTAGAAACCAAATAATTATAATAGTAATAATTGAAGCAAGGCCACGTTAAGAATTTCTTAACAAAACGTTGTAAAAAGTCACTCAATGATTAGAGTTTTCCAATGCTTAATTTATATAATTAATTGTTTATTTAAGATAACGAGCCAATCGTGTGAAATCTCGCATGATATATTAAAACCTGGATATGAAGTATGAAAGCTTCGACGTATAGGATGCGAATATAATCTTTAGTAGTCAATTTGAACACGAAATTTGAAAGCTTTCTTGTATCATTGTGCATGATTATGTTAAATCATTGTGCATGCATGAATTAAGATTAAAATGGATTTGGAAATTGATTACAAAAGTTTATGTAATTATTAAAAAGTAGTTTGGCAAAGATGATATACGTACAGGACAACAAAAGTCAAAACGTGAGAAGTTTTCATATGTTTATATTTTGAAAAATCCCAAGAGAATATGATATATGTAACTTCTGTTAATTTATAAAATTTCATACCGGTACTTCAATTTAGGTCCTTTTGACTAATAAAATTTCAAATTTTCATATAACATGTGTCTAACAAATTTGTGAATCGATGTGTGCTCTAATAATTAATATAACTTTTTTTCCTCTACCATGTATGTGATTAATGGATTTTTCTTTCTCTTGTTATGATACACGTGCTTATTTGTCATGTGCAAGCAATATATAGTATTCTATTTTGGTTATAAGCGACACTTGCGGTTAGAATTGAAGATTTGAAACTTGATATAAAGACAATATGAAACAGGTAGAGACGCCAAAATATATATACATGTTCTTGTGTCTGATATATATATACACTACAAAAAAAACAGTTTTTTGCGGGGAAAAATTTCCTCGTAAAAAAGCTATTTTCCGTCGCAAAACTGATTTGCAGCAAAAAAAGTTCCGTCGCAAAAAACGCCCTCACAAACCAATTTTCCGTCGCAAAAATTCCACCCTCACAAAACTGAATTTTTCGAGGAAAAAAATTTACAAAATTAATTTATTTATTTTTTTTTAAAAAATATAATTTGCGAGGGAAACAGTTTTCCCTCGCAAATTTCAATATTTTTTTTATAAAAAATCAGAAAAAATAAAATAATTACAAAAAATATATATTAAAAATTAGAAAATAAAAAGACTTGTATATCAAAGCCAAAGTAGATCCCTCCACATACCAAATATATATACAGAGAAGTTGTGCTTCACACGTATGCGTATGCATTCAAAAAGGAAAAAAATAGTTCATGGTTCCAATTCTAATATCGTATAGCCAGTTGACCATATGGGGGAAAGACTATTAACTCAAGTGTACATCAATAAACAAGCACTCATTACGTCACAGGCTTGCAAGTCTACAAGTAGTTTAGATAGCGATCGTTACACTTACTTGTTGCCTGCACTTTACAGGAAGTAGAGAAAGAACATCCTTTTTAAGCCTTCGAATCATCACTGTTGCCTTAATCAAATTGTGCAATTCTTCATGGTTACTTCCAACTTGGTATTGTCCAAATAATCCCTGGAAGACCAATAAAATAACAAAATGTAGACAACAACAAACATAAAATTAACAACGGAAAAAGAACTGGCTAGTTTAAAGAATCTCATCCGTATGCTAAAAGAAATAACTTACACCCTTGCAGTATCTGTTATCATATTCATGGACGTTTCTATAAACATCAGGATATAGTGCTTCCAGCTGTTGAGCACAATTCCAAACAATATGATCAAAAGTGAAGATTCCAACTATGTCAGTCATTAATAAGGTTGTTTCCTTTTTATTTTTCTGATTGGAATCATTAACAAGGTATGACATCCGAAATAAATTGACAGGGAAAATACCTGCTTGAATATTTCAATTGGTCGAGACAAAGCAGGAGTTCCACTAAGCAATATTGCATATTGAGCTTTCTCTACAATGTCACACTTACACATTGAGTTTTGGTAGGACAAAAGAGCATACGATAGATCAAGAGATTGGAATAAAGGATATTTCACTTTCACATATAAAACCAGGATTTCTTTCAAGGAGATTGGGAATAAAACTTTGAACAATTCCTTTTATTTACATTATCCTAAGAGTCAATACGCTACTTTGAAAAAGGGTAACAAACTAACAATTGCCAAAGTACATGTTATCACCTCTTAGCCAATGGATTAGAACCACACCAAAAGCTAGCAACAAATTAAATTTCAGTAACCCAAACAATAAAGCATATAGCAATGTAGAAAACAATTGAACATATCCCAAGATTCAACAAACAGCAGATTTTATATTCACTGACCATGAGCTTAGTAAAGATACCAGAAGCAAGCATGTCAATGTAATTGTGGTTTTCAAGATTAGAATACCTTTATAACCGGAAGAGAAGTAGTTCTCTTTGCTAGAGCATTTTTCAGAAAGTGTGACTCATCTGCAATCACAACCTGAATGAAGTACTTCACTGATAAGAATGTGTATGCACTTAATCAGTATAAAACTTCAAAGACCAAATAAGAATACACCCAAGAAGAAAAAGTTCATGCACAACTGTTACAAAACCAGATACTGCTTCAGGAAAAACTTGAATATCAAATTACAGCCCAATAACAGAATTAGCAAATGTAAAAGAAAATGTTATCTATTGGCTTAATTTTTTTAGTCCCTAAAGTTAACTCAAGTTCCATTTTAGTTTTTTAAAAAAATTATTGGTTAAGCAAATTTAAAGTTTCGAAAAGGGTATAGTATTGTTCCTGTCCCCAACACCAATTGACTCACGCTTAAACTCATTCTTTTTTCCCCTTTTTTGTTTTGCTTTCAACTGATTATGGGATTCAAGTGAATTGAACCTAATTGCATAAACTCATGAAATTGACGATGGAGATGAAATTATGGGCATACAATGATTAATATAAATGACAGAAAAGCTATAGAGTGTAGAGATGACATACAAGTATATCTGATGAAGGAATATCCAGCCATTGTTGAATCATCTGGATGAAAGCAATAATATAAATGCATCTTTCACAAATGCACCTTCTTTTAGAAGATGATAAACGAAGTTATACAACAATCCTTACAGAAGCCCATTGCAACCGTAATGAAGATGGTGCGAGTATGGGCACAGGCCATGACTCAGAAATGCATGAAGTTGCAGCAATGGCCTGCAGAAGACATAATGAATTAGACAGAAACAATAAACTACGGTTACCCCCCAATATGCCCAACTTTCCTTCTCTAAATGTCCACATTTTGGGTTCCTCAATTTTCCTTTTTAAAGTAAAAGGCTAAGCATTCTTCTAATTAATATAACGAAAAACTCCCAAAATATGTTTATGGACTCAGACAAACTAGCAGAAGTGATAGATTGCAAAGGTGAGAAACAAGGTTTCAATCTAAAAACAAGATGCATCAAATTTTCTGATTAAAAACCCATTAAAGAACAAAAGGATGATCTGGTTTCAAGTCAATGATGGCAATGGGCCAAATTCAAGCCATTTTTTTGCCATCCACCCCTACTACGTGCACCTATAGCTTGCCCCATTCTTGTAGGTTTTTCTCATCTTCCCCATGTTCAATCGATATTGTTAAGCTACTCAACAGGTTCCAATCGAATTCAGAATATTGACAGAGAATCCACTCAGAATCAACGGTTTATGGAACAAAATAAGAAGCTAACATATTAACACAAACCGAGAAGGCGAGAACTCAAGTCATGCTACAACTAGAATAACAACACCAATGCTTTTAAAAACTGAAATAAAAAAACTAATATTCCAACTAAAATTGAAGCCAACAGGAAAAACGGAAAAGAGGAGAAGAGTTTCCAGGATGGGAGAGAAAGATTCGAAAATTACCTTAATAGCTTAACTTAATATTGAAAAGAATCAAGCAAGGAACCCTAGAATAACTTGGACAGCGATTCAGCGAACAACAGACAGAGACAGAGGCTGAGACTCTCGACTCTCGAGTATGCGACGGACGACGGTGAGGTGAGGACGAATTGCGGCTTGAGACGTGCGACTGTGTGAGTATGTGACTGAGAAGAAGGTGAGGCCGAGACTCTCGAGTAAGCGACGGACGACGGTGAGGAGTAAGGACGAATCACGGCCTGAGACGTGCGAGTATGCGACTGAGAAGACGGTGAGGCCGATTGAAGAGACGAAGATGCGATCGTGAAAGTAGATTTAAGGCTGAGACGTGCGAGTGTGCAAGCAGAAGCAGAGGCGGAAATCAAATGAGAATGAGAGACTTGGATTTTTTTTTTTAATTACGTTAGCTTAGGGCAGAGAGATTAAAAAAAATACATATTTACCATTTTTGCGAGGGAACTAAGTTTCCCTCGCAAAATTACATTGGCTTAGGGTAGAGAAATCAAAAAAAAAAAAAATATTTACCATTTTGCGAGGGAAACTTATCCCTCACAAAAAGGATGACATTTTGCGAGGGAAAATAGATTTCCCTCGTAAAATTACGTTGGCTTAGGATAGGGAGATTAAAAAAAAAATACATCTTTACGATTTTTGCGAGAGAAAAAAAATGGCAATTTTCCCTTTGCGAGGGAAAATAAATTTCCCTCGTAAAATTACGTTGGCTTAGGATAGGGAGATTAAAAAAAAAATACATCTTTACGATTTTTGCGAGGGAAAAAAATGGCAATTTGCGAGGGAAAATAGGTTTCCCTCGCAAACATTTTGCGAGGAAACTTATGGTCATTTTGCGAGGGAATAGCAATTTTTACATTTTCTAGTAGTAAATATATATATAGTCAGACTCTGTTTTCCAAAAATAGCATCAATTTATATGCAACTTTAATTAACCAGGAACTTTATTTAATTGCAACCCAATATTTTATTGCTAGCTATAAGATAGGTGGTGTTAATTAATTAAATTATTAGCATTTTATCAACAATGTCATCGTAAAATATCATTCTGGTCCAATTTATAAGTCACTTTTGATCAAATCACATATATCAATGAGAGGTAGTTAGTTCAATGATTATAGTGTGAATTTTCAACTTTACCCTAATTTATAATTGGGTACCTTTCAACTCTATCTTCTCTCTCTATTTTCAATGGTACAATTAATATGGGCAAAATTATCACAATTTCATTTATTTGGTCAAAAGGTACTTATAAATATGACCAAATTGTTTGGTCAAAAAGACTCATAAATAGGACGAGAGTAATAAGGGTGTTAATGATGCTCATGGTCCTGTGCGACCGCTCGAGCTCGCAAGAAAATCGCCCTACTCAGCCCAAAAAAAAGTAACCTAGAAAAAATTGGGCACAATTGGGCTGAGTATTTTTATGGGCAGGGCTAGGCACTGAGCAAGGTATGCCGCCCTGCCTAGTAGTATATATAATGTTATATATTTTTTATTTTTTATATACACTGGTATTATATATTTTTTATTTTTACTTATGGTATTTGACTATTTGTTAAGACATATGGTTGTTTTTTTAATTTTAAGACTCAAGTTGTAGACTTATTTTATAATATTTTAAAGTGTAGAATTATGGATTTCATTTGAAGTTTGCAATATTGTTTTTAGATACAATTGAAGCTGTTTTTTTCACATAGAGTGTAGCAGAATATCGTCACTTGCAAAGCGCGCAAAAATGTTAGCGCTTCAGTAGCGGTGCCGGCATTGGGTTGGATTTTACTGCCTAATGATCTTTTGGGTAAGCCATCGGGTAAGGGTCTTACTTACCCGCACTTTCGCCTTTAACACCCCTACAGAGTGGTATACCAAATGTAATATCGTCAAAATTTGTAGGTGAGTAGCTCGTTAGTTAGTTGTTTCTTTCTTTCCTTTTTTGACTTAATATCATTGTTGGTCAATATAGTTTGATCAAATTTAGGTTTTGGTTTATATAGTTTCATAAAAAATTAGTTTGAATTTAAGTATATAAAACAAAATCAAAACTAATTAAAAATATAGGGATCGGCGGTTAAACTTAAATCAAATCCTTACGAACTTATTGAGACAAAAACCATAGATTTGAAACTAAAATTAAAATTCGATCAAGTTTTTTAGGCACTTGTTTTGTATTCAACTTTCCACAAGTTGGATACACTCCTATAGCAAATTTCTCGTCTTCTGTTCCTGATTGTAAATTTTCGTGTTTTACTTTGGCCCACGTCCATGCAAATCTTCAACTTTGATTTTTTCTTCTTCTTCTTCTTCTTCTTCTTGCATGGAATGAAGAGTCAGCATTATTGTATGTATGAACAAATTAAATATATCAAAATTTGTAGTGTATATGTTTGCTGGGGCCACGCGATAAGAAATGAAGCATATATCTAATCTTAGATGAGTGGGGTCATTACCTTTATAAATTATATGACCATGTCCACCCTGCAGGTTACTTCAAAACCATTTAGATGTCGCGTCCTATGCCACCTTGCTTTAATAATTAAAGCTGAATATATCTTCTTTAAATTAAATTTAATGTCACCTGATTAATAAATATTGAGCCCAACCTTTTAGTTTATATATTAATTAATTTGACAATCCCATGTCACTTAATTTGTCGTTTATAATGTCTTGTGGGGGAGGTTTGCAGCCATAGGGGGTTATTCTTATTACTTATTATTAGGTTATTATAAATTTATAATGATTCGAGCAATTTTTCTGATTAGGAATTGTCTTCACGATGTTTCATTTGGTATGAATGATCGATTAGTTTCTTTGTTTTAGTTTTCTTTCCTTTTCTTTTCTCTATACTACTAAACCGTTGTATTAATTGATTGATTGAGAAATTGTTCGTCTGGGATAGTAATTAAGAACTTCTTCAGAGAAATTCGGCTACAAAAGAAGTAAGAATAATAATAAAAATTAATACAACCCTGACGTTATTATATTATTTTCTGGGAATCTTATGTTTAATACCAGTCAGTATATATATATATATATATATATATATATATATATATATATTTAATACCAGTTAGTATCTTAAAATATTTTTTTAAGATCCTTAAAAAAATATTTTAAAATCTTGAAATATTTTTTTAAGTATCGATCAAGATCTTGAAATACCAAATAAGATAAGAAAATATTTTTTCAAGATCCTAAATTTTAGGATCTTGAAAAAATATTTCAAAATACTGACTGATATTAAAAAATACTTTAGGATGAGACAGTCAAGATTAATTCAAATGACGGTCTAAATTGGTTGATGAGAGAAATCAAAGGTTGTTATTGGATGAAGAGGGATGAGTAGAATGTTTGATGAGGAGAGGATCTAATTCCCTTTATGGGCTGGAAACTTTTCTTTATTTCTTCTTCTGTCTGATACGTAGAAATCCTGTGTTTGGTTTGGAGTGTGTATTGTGTTTTGCAGGAAATGTTTTTAACTTGAGGTGGGTTTGTATGTATATGTCTGTGTTAACGGTGAAAAGTACAGTACATTGGGTACTCTTCTGTGAACCAATAGTTTCTGGCACAATCCTCTATTCTTTTTCTAATAATCTTTTTTGGTAAACCAATCACCTTATATAACTAAATATTTCCTCAGCATATAGTGTTTTCGTATTTATCAATTTTTTTTTACTTACGTCATTATTGTTATTATAAGACACCAACTAACAAGTTTATTTGATCCTTTTTATAAGGCACTTGCTTGTTCCCAATGAGCATTAATTATTTGTTTCCATGTCTCTGCCCATAATAAATGAGGGTAGTGGGTAGAGCCGTCAAAACGCCAGTTCATCGTCGGCTCGCCCGTTTAAGCCTGTCCTTTCAAGGCACGTATTAAAAAATGGATGAGATATTTGAAATTAGCGCGGAGGCGGCGCGACAGCCACGAAGCTTACACTTGGCCGTCTCGGAGGATCATGCCGTACTAATGCGCCCTTTTCATCGTAGCTTTTTCTTTTTTTCCTTTTTAAATTTATTAATTTATATATATTTTGTATTTGTTATAGAGTTGTTTATCCATTTAACTACAAATACATAATAACTATACTTTAATTTTATGATTTGATTTATTATTTGTTACAAATAAAGATTATGGATGTGTTCATGATGCGGGAGAAGAATTTCATGATATTCTTACTCATGAGCCAGAGGCTACTACTCAAAGTGAAGAACAATCAAATGTCGTTAAAATTGATGATAGTGACGAAAATAATAGTCATCGTACTAATGTCGTTTAGTGATATGCTTTTTATGTTTTACTATGTGAGTTATTTGTGAACATAGTTTTCTTTTTATTATGAATTAGTGACTGTGTTTATTTATTAGAGGATTCGTGTTGTAAATTACTAATTATATTTCTTTGAAACACACGTAAGAAAAATAGTTAAAATTTGGAATAGTAATTTCCGGGCCCTGGTGCTCTCGGGCCGGGCTTTGAAAAACATGTATTTTTCTTACTCCGGGCCCTGGAGGGCCGGCCCTGACCCTTCACGGGCCGGCCCTGATTGACAGCTCTAGTAGTGGGTGAGAGTAAGAATTAATATAATATTAGAGTTTAGTGTAATTAGTAGGGATAATATTGGAAGTTACTTAAATTGTAGAGCAACTTTATTGACTCTAACTGTTTTTATTGATTTGTGAGATTTGTTAGTTGGTATCTTATACTATAATAAGGACCAGAGGGAGTACTTCTTTTGATACTCACTCTTTTAATAATAGTCAAGGAAAAGAGGTAATCAAAGAAAATGATTAGAGTATTTTTAAAAATATATATATCATATAAACTAACTTTATTAGTCTAATCAAATTATGTAAATATATCTTATATTAATGATTAGATGGAGCAGTAAATAAAAATTACGTTTATTATATATAGTTGCTCTATAGTTAATTCATATACTCTTATACAAAAGTGGCGGATCTTAAATTTACGGAAGGGGGCATGAATTGGCGGGGATATTTGGGGTTGGGGCGCCCCAATTTTTTTTTTTTTTTTTTTTTTTTAAAGGAAAGTTTTAAATGCATTAAAAAAATAAAAGAATATAAAGAAGAAGAAGAAATATTTATGAAATCAAGTGAATACTAATGATGTAATAAGAGAGATAATTATTTTACAAACTTGTCATTTAGAAAAGCAATGCTAAGTACTGTTAGAAATAAATGCAGCTACATAAATTACAATGAAGGGTGCACACTCAATAAGTTCAAATACATACATTTTAATAAAATAAAAGTATATTACAATAAAAATAATTAGAATGTCACCCTTTTCAGACTTATTTTTTGGAATTCCATCATAATTTACTTATTATTAATGCTATCAAATACATCTTTTTTCAATATAAAGGCACTAAACAATCATTCAACTATTCATCCAACATCTTATTAAATTTTCGATGTATTAAAGGTGATCACTTAATTTAAAGGTAGGTAATTATTCAAACATGTATTAATTTAGGGAAAATCCTTTTTAGGGCCCTTTTTGGAGGGAAAAAAAAATCCTAAAAAAGACCTTCAGAATCTTGCGTGAGTTGTTAACTATAGGCGATATAGTTGTTAATATTTGATTTAGTTGTTAGAAAATTGTTGTTAATGGAAATTTGATTTAGTTGTTAAAGACCTACCCGTTAACAACTATATGCCCGTTAACAACTCACGCAAAGGTCAAAATGAGATTTAGACTCGGCGGCCTTTTTTCTCTAAAAAGGGCCCTGAAAAGGATTTTCCCATTAATTTATTTATCTAAAAACAAATCCTAAATTATTGGGGGGCACTTGCCCCCAACTTAACACCTCGCCCATGCTCTTATATATGGTAGAGAGAAGGACACTTCATTAAATTTTTGAAGTGAATATACAATTTAACCCTTCACTTATTATTGTATTGACTTTGTTTTAATGTGATGTTATGTATATTAAGTAAGAGTAGAGTAGGAAAATTATTGATTTTATGACAAAATTAATTATATTTAAGGCTTTTTTAATGTTGGAAATATCCTATAAATAAGAGGAGAGAACTATGATCCAAATGATCTCTTTTTATTTCTCTCTTTCTCAAAATAATTGATGAGAATGCCTCCATGCGTGCCCTCATATATGATCTGGACTAGACGTTGCTCCTTATTATTTCTCTCTTTTTATTTAATGTGATGTTATGTATATAGCTGAATCATGTAATAGACCAAGTGAGAATTTGAATATGCGGTAAATATTTGGTGCTTAAATTCTGTTTTAAATATATTCTCCTTCCTTAGTTTCATCAATTTGCTGACTACCACTGTTTAAAAATAACATATTTTCTCTTAATAAGTTTAGGATGTCAACTACCACCGTTTTAAAATTAGACCGGCTTAGATCTTTTGCAGACTTACGTTCGCTGCGTGAAACTGCGTCATTTTGGCTCTATTCACACACCTGATCCCTTTTTCTTAAACAAAAAGAAAGAAAAAATTTAGGCCGGTAGTAAAAACTAAAAAGATAATTCAAGATACTGAAACAATTCTTTATGATTTTGAAAACTTATTTTAGAGTACTAGATGATACTAAAAAGATACTTCAAGATATTGAAAAAAAAAGTCATGATTTTTTTAAAAATTATTTTAGGATCATGAAAAAATAATTCAGGTACTGACTCTTACTAAAAATAGGTTTTAGGATATTTTTTCAAGATCTTAAAATAAATTTTTAAGATCATGAATTTTTTTCTCGCCTCAATCAAGAACCCAAGATCCTTTTACATCATCATATACCTTGAAATATTTTTCAAGATCCGTCAAGTATTTTGAAGATCCTTTTAAGCACTCGTCAATACCAAATAATTTTTCAAGATCACGGTTAATTGTTTCACATTCATTTAATATCTTGGATTATCTTTTTACTACTACCTCCGTTCCTAATTATAGGAACACTTTTGTAGTGTAATTTGCACTACAAAAGTGGAGGGAGTACCTAGTAGGGCCTAAATTTTTATTTTTATGTTTTTTAAAAAGGATCAGCCGTTTGCGCAGCGGACGTAAGTCCAGAAAGACCTAAGCCAGGTCCTTAAAAACCGTGAAGATATTGCCTAACCAAAGAGTCACGTGATTTTTTTTTTTTTTTGAGGTCACCATAAAAAAAAAGTATTCCATTTTTTTAAAAAAGTAAGAAAAGCCTCCCAATAAAACCCATTATTCAATATCAAGCCCAACATTTTGTAATATTTATGCAGGCCCAAATGTTCACGGCTTTAGGAGAGAGACCATTATGCCCATTTCTTAGCCCAGTCCAGAGTCACGTCACCTCAACAAAAAACTTTTTAATTTATTTTTTAAAAATACCAGTATATATTATGAACAAACTTTTAAGAACCAGTGAAAATTTTAAACATTCTTTTTAATATAGAAATTAGGAGGCGTCATTGTCTATTTTTCTAAATCAGTTACTTTATTTTTTCCCCTGATTTTTAAAAATTATATTGCTTGACAAATACATTTCAGAAATGGTTTTTTTTTTTTTTTTTTTTTTTAAAAAGGAGCAAAGATAGACTAAATCAAACACGTGCTTTTACCTGAACAATAATAATAATTTGAAGACTTTTGATGAGTAAGAGAAATGGGCTTGATGGTGAAGGCAGATATGGAAAGAAACATGAAAATGAGTTAGAAACAAAAATAAATCACATAGATCGAATCTCTCAGTACCAAAGGTATATGTGAGGTCTCGTCAACCTCATAAATCACACATGCCTAAGGCAAATAATCTATTCTATATATGCTTTTTGATCTTTAATTATTGTCATACGAAATTTCGCCAGGCAAATAGCAAAGGAAAGCTATATATATATATATTGCAGAATTATTTATGGACAATATTTCCATCTCTGCGAAAGCTACCTATTACATAGAAAAGACAGATGTACGGAGAAGTAAAAAAGGCCACATGAGCTCGTTTGAGATAGCAGTAGTAGAAGTGACTTATTTTTAATTTAAATTTTGCAGAAGTAAGTTAGAATAAAAGTTAGATTGTAAATGTGATTTGTGCTTATGATAATAGTGTAAAAGTGACTTTTTTTTCCAAACGAGCTTTTGTTTGGATAAAAATCAGATTGTAAATGTTTTTAAATATTACATACATACATATGTACACACACATATATAAATATATACGTGTACGTGCGCGCGTGTCTGTTGTGTGCCTGTCTTAGTGTTTTATATGTGTGTGTGTGTTCGGTTTGAACATAATTTCTGTTTGTAGGACATAAATGTGTAGCCTCAAAGGACTAGAATATTGATGTAGGATCAGATTGCTCTCTCCTAGGTATCTATGGATGAGATACCTGTGAGAATGGAGGATCACAGAGCACACACATGAAGGCTTTCACCTAAGGGAGTGGGGTGCATGTGTTCTGTGTAGGCAGAATAGTAAAGAGGGAGAGTTCAGAATCCATGTACCTTAGGGTTCACTATCTATTTATAGTGGATACCTTAGGGTTAGGGTTTGGTTGCCCCTTATTGGGCTTCACTTGAATGGACCTAATATTTTATTCTATAACAGTGTGTATTAATTGTATATATTGTGAAAATTGAAGATAAAAATTTAAATTTTATAAAAAAAAGTTAAATTATTATTGTATAATCATTTGAATATAATTGTCTCATTAATCTTAATATAACAATTGACACCCATACGACAAATCATGGTTAATGATGCTAAAACCCAATGTTAAATACAGAGTAATAAAAAATCAGAAACCAAGTTTTTTAGCTTTTTCTCATAAGCCACTTTTAAAAGGAATGCCTAGTTGAGCGTTTACCTCCCACGGGGCTTTTTTAGCATGGTGTTATATTATCGATGGTTGTTTATTAAATTAATGAAATTATATGACAATACAACAGTAGTATTAAACTAGCACATACCAGAACCAAAAATCAAGTTCAGAATATATTACATGAATCAATACTACTGTCTGATTCTTCCCTTCCTTCCTACGTCAATTGTACGATGAATGATTTTAATTTGCTTTTTAGGGTGAATGAACAAGGAATCGAGTAACACATTGGTTTCAAGGGTCAATATTGTATTGGACCTTCAAAGTCTACTAAATAATTGGTGGATAGTACGTACAAATCAAGAAGTAGGTGAATTTATTCTTCATTTTTTTTTTTTTTTTGGTAAAAGAAGTTAACACTTTGATTGTTAAGTAGGTGAACCTGATGCTATGTTAAGAGCTGAGGTCCAATGCACCGAACCCCAGGTAATGGTTAACCTCATGTTTATATATACAACATAGACAGTATATGAGCATACAAACAAGCATTTCCCAACATCACATAAGCCCCCTGGCAGATGTGTCACACTTAGCATACGTTTCGCCCTAGCAAACGTATCCCAACACCCAGCAAGCATAATAACAGTACAATGAACATACCACAGAGCTATCAACTACCTCACATAAGCCTACCATACACATAGCACATGTACGCATACAATAAACATCGAGTTAGTGTTACATAAAGACGCGAACGTACCTTCGTTGACGTTGATTTCTTCAAGACGCTTGACTAAAACGGTATTTCCGACGGAAAATGGTACGTTTTTGATGTGGTACGACAACGGTACGTGATCACAGGTATCCTATAAGGACAATATCACATTTATCAATATTTAGCATCATAACAGGCATTTTAGGTACAAATTACCATTTTGCCCCTAGTTTGACTAATCAACGAAATTTCGCCAGAGGTTCGCTACTTTGACTCTAATCTTCCAAAATTTTGTCATATCTCTTCCTCCAATATATTTTTGAAATAAATATCATATTTACCCCTAAAACATGATATCTAAACTATCTTGGCAAAATAAAGATCTACCTAGCATTTCTACTATAACTACCGAAAGAACTACTAAAGCTTAAGACCAAGGACCGAAGAAATTACCTGGGCTTTGCTACAAATTCTCCGACTCCTCCTTCTCTCTAAAATCTCTCTATTTCGAAAATAGCTCAAGGATTTGGTGTGAGGATTTGAAGTGAATGGAAAGGCTATTTATAGGAAAATTTGAGACACAATTCACACTTTTCATATCGAACTTCAACCGTTGGATCTAGGGTTTTTGCATGGCTCCATCTTGGCCCTTGGATCTACTCTAGCCGACCTCCCCTTCTCCTTTTAGGAGAAGTTTCCTACATCACCATGATGTCACCTTGTTGCTTTATGGTCTTGTACCGATAAAGCTCCCTGTTCAGTGTTCTAATCACGTAATCTTACACAATCTCAAAAATCTGACAACATAGCCTTGAAGGTCTATTCTTCCTCTTTCAAAATACTTGGTTTAACTAAATTTTTGATCACATTAAGGGTATTCCGTAGCCTGCTGAACATTTTCAGACAAACGCTGTCGGTTACGGAAATGACTTTCGGTAACACCAACTTCTGGGTAAAAATTCACTGGTTCATAATATGTCCTGACCTTAGAAACTTGGTTCATGGTTTTCTAGATATGATTTATTTTCCATTGGTTCTCGTTTCTACTATCTCGCTCTTTTCCTTTTTCGTCTTGTCTCTTAATTATTCCACGGTTTGGAAATGACTTCGGAAAGCCCACTCCAGGATAAAATTATACTCGTTTATAATAAGTCCCGATGTTAGATACCTAGTTCACCTATTTTGAGATAGGATTTAATTTTATCGGTTCTCATTTATCCCATCGGGTCTTTCTACATAATATCACATTTATATTATTATTTAATTAACAAATATCATGATATTATTTTTGAAAAAACCATAACCCTTTTCACACTAAATTTCGCCCCCCCTTTTTGTTTTTCATTTTTATTTTTAATTACCTTAATATTATATTTTAATTTAATTAGAAAGCTTAATTAGGGCCTTAATCTTATGATTAGCAATCTTTGAGGATTTAGGGTTTTCATGCACTTAATCTCATATATTTTTCTTAATCTTTTCCAATTAATTAGCAAGTATACTTTATGCTAATTTTAGCCATAAACATTTATTTAAGGGTTTTACATAATTTACCTTGGATATTCTCTTGTTCAAGCTTAAACAATTAGCCATTAATTACTTAATTAATCACTTACTAATTGTTGACAATTTTCTTAATTGAGATTAATTATTATCTCACAACTATTTTACTGACATTGGTATTTTATGCTCCATGTAAAATATTAAAAATCATGGGGCAACTTATGCTCCCCAAAATAATATTAAATCTTGCCTCATTATTTTCCAAGGAAATAAATCCCAAAAATTACCTAAATTAGCGACAACATACTGTCTAATTTTTAATAAATATTTTATTGCCTCTTGGGATTTATCATAATATTTTCAGGCCATTTTATGACCCATAATGTATTTTAGGGATTTTTAGCTCTTTATCTCTTCTAATTTCCATAGAAATTACCTTAGAAAATAAGATAATTATAACTTATTATTTGAGATCACATATTCACCTATTTCCAATAGGTATTATTTATCGAAATATAATATTCCAAATAAATAATTATCCGGGTATTACATACTAGACTATGTCTCATATATTTGCATGAAAATCAAGATTTTTTGCATCTATCATCATCATCATATATAACAACTACTACTTTGTTAATACAAAAGATTTTACAATATAACTCTCATTTATTGCTGGGGATTGTTTATACAATTAGTCATTTCTTAATGATTTTTTTTATAGAAAAAAGTTAAACAAATACTTCATTTTCTTGACTGCTATTTATTTTTTTAAAAAAACTATCAAATTATTATTATTTTTTGAAATAAAACGCTATTTCATGATTATTGTTGTTAATTAAACGTTAAGTAGTTCTATGAAGTACTGACAATTAAGTATAATAATCGTCAAATACTTGCTTTTCTTATTTCCACTTTATCATATTTCTCACTTGTATGTGTCAAATATGATAAATTTTGTAGTAGTGACATTTAATATAAACCTAGCCACTCTTACCTTTTCAAATGTGGATGGCTGTTAATTGGATTAAGTAAAGATGAAGATTAAAGAAATAGGAGAGACTATCACATGTTACAATAACATGTAACATAATATTGAGAAATACTTCAAGCAAGGAGTATCATGTCATCTAAATTTTGTCTAATAAAAACATAACAACTCATATCATTTTAATTCTAGTTAATAGGTAACTTATCTGACAAAATTCACATTTTAATTTGTTTTCAAGAAAAATACACATCTTAATTAGAGAAAAAAACAAAAACAAAATGAACTCATTTTTCTTTTTAAAAAAAATTAAAGTGAATTTTCTCAAATGAGGAGTTGTTATATTTTATCAAACAGAGTTTAGATAATGTGATACTCCTAGAGTATGTAAGTATTTCTCAACAATATACTCCCTCCGGTCCTTAATATATAATATAAATGAGGAGTTGATCTTATTTCTAAATATAAGAATTATTTCCTAAATTTGTCAATATTTTCCTAATGTATCCCTATTGATTCTCTCTCAACAATAATAAAGTAAGAGAGAGATTAAGGGAATTAAGGAAGATGATTAAGGTGTTTTAGGGGAAAACATGTCAAATTAACTAGCATAAATAATTTTATTAATCTAATCAAATTAGGTAAAAAAAATTAGTTGGAATATCGTCGTTTACTTATTGATTAATTTCAGTGAAAAAAATTCACCTGTTAGAAACCAATCAATTAAATTTCAATACAATAATAAGAAGAAATCCAGAATGAGACATTTTTACAGATACTGTGATATGCAAACAAGAAGAAGCAGTTCTTTGACGCGCACAATTGATATTTTTTTAGTAGAGAAATGGAGAAAAAAAAATCTTTTTTTTGGTTTCAAAGCATATATAATTTCAATACTCAGACAGATTATTGGCTTAAAATGAAAGCATAATAAACTGCATGAGATTCTATTGAGGAAAATCAAGAAAATTATTGGATTGAACTTTTGCAATAACTTTGATTAATTTACAAATGCATGTGACCAAAATCCCACGTTGGAAACATCCTGGAAAAGGGTGTGTGTGGGTGTTGATATATACATAATGACCCCACCACATTTTATGTAAGTAAACAAGTTTTTGTTTATATATATGGAGCCTGAATTCGAAAAATAATTTTGTATTATATATTCAAAACTTACAAATAATTTAATTTATTATAGTAACTATTTTTTTTATTTATCGCTTGTCCATGCAGGAAGAGATATAATAGATTTTATTTTTTATATCGATATTATTGATCTTCAGCCAAATGGATTATTTATATATGATGATTTTCTCCTTTCGTTCTTTGAGAAAAATAATTCTCATAAAAAGAAAGTAAAGCTAGCTGGATTTCGTTGATATATTGTTGAATCCCATTATTAGACGACCAGGAGAATAAAGTGAAGCGAGTAGACCCTTCTGAAAAAAACTTGAGATCTGAAACTTATTTCATTATTCACTTTTTCTTAGCCTCCTCCCTGATAAGTAGGAAAAAATTAAAATTAAAAATAATAATTGTTGAAGATATGAATTGAATTTGAATTATTATTTGGATTATTTGAATTTGAATTATTATTTGGATTATTTGAATTTGAATTATTGTTATTAGATTAGAATAAGTTATCTAGAAAAAGAGAATATTTGAAAGGTTGTTATTTACTATTGTCTTAGGTTGTTAACTTCTTCAGTATAAATTTACCTCATTCAAGAGGAAAATTATGAATGAATGAACGAATGAATGAAAAAGAGGAAATACTCCCCTGGATTGAATTTTAACAATAATAATATATAAAGTAAATATTTATTTCACATTTTATAAAAGAAGCTTTAATGTACATATAAAAATACTCACAAGTGTAGATGAGATTCTTATCGATATATCATATATGGTTTTCTAATCTAAATACCTCAACAGAGAGAGACAGTTTCCCTTGTTCACTGAGGGTTAAATTATTATTGATAATATTTGTAAAAATCATTATTTTCATTTGGTCTTCCGAAAATAAAATATCTTTATCTGATAATTCATAAATCATTCCCGTTTTTTAAGTTGGTCCAGCAAAAGTTGAAAGAATTTGACCCCCAAAAAAAAAAAGTTGAAAAAGACATAATAAACATTGTTTATGTATTTTCTCAGGGCCGCCAATCACAATATTTGATTTCATCTAGGACATTTTTACTGGAAAATAGACTTTTACTAAAATATATGTGTGATACATCACAATTATCATATGGGCAATTATTAAAGTCGATCGATTATCATTAATGGACTAATCATCAACCAGTTTACTTAGAAACCAAATAATTATAATAGTAATAATTGAAGCGAGGCCACGTTAAGAATTTCTTAACAAAACGTTGTAAAAAGTCACTCAATGATTAGAGTTTTCCAATGCTTAATTTATATAATTAATTGTTTATTTAAGATAACGAGCAAATCATGTGAAATCTCGCATGATAAATAAAAACCTGGATATGAAGTATGAAAGCAGCTTCGACGTATAGGATGCGAATATAATCTTTAGTGGTCAATTTGAACACGAAATTTGAAAGCTTTCTTGTATCAGCCTAGAAACCAATTACGAGGTTTAATAATTCGAGGCACATGATTATGTTAAATTATTGTGCATGCATGAATTAGGATTAAAATGGCTTTGGGTCATTGATTACATATACAAAAGTCTATGTAATTTATAAAAAGTAGTTTGACAAAGATGATATACGTACGTACAGGACAACAAAAGTGAAAACGTGAGAAATTGTCATATTTTGAAAAATCCCAAAAGAATCTGATATGTGTAACTTCTGTTACTTCATAAAATTTTATACATAGAAAGGGCTACTTCAATTTAGGTCCTTTTAATTAATAAAATTTCAAGTTTTCATGTAACACGTGTCGAACAAATTTGTGAATCGATGTGTGATCTAATAATATACCTTTTTTTCCTCTACCATGTATGTGATTAATGGATTTTTCTTCCTCTTGTTATGATACACGTGCTTATTTGTCGTGTGCAAGCAATATAGTATTCTGTTTTGGTTATAAGCGACACTTGCGGTTAGAGTTGAAGATTTGAAACTTGATATAAAGACAATATGAAATAGGCAGAGACGCCAAAATAGTGAAGTACTTTATCATTCTCTTTTATTATTGGTTTGTTTTGACCTTCAAACAAACACAAACACAGACAAAATTCGTAAAAACCTCACCTAGCAGCTGGTGGGATATCGCTGACAATGGAGGCTTAACCTTTGAAAATTTGAACCCCAAACGCTACAGAGAATCATATATTTCCCCTCTCTATTGATGAATCCTGTGAAACACACTTCATTTTTTTTATGCCCAAAAAAAGCCTATGATTATGCTTTACGCAAATAATCTCCTCATTAAAATTTTATGATCAGACTTCTTTTATATACATGTTCTTGCGTCTGATCTATATATATATATATATATATATCTATATATATATATATATATATTCAGGTTTTGCTTTGCTCTGCTCTGTTTTCCAAAAGTAGCATCAATTTATATGCAACTTTAATTAACCAGGAACTTTATTTAATTACCACCCAATACTTTATTGCTAGCTATAAGATAGGTGGTGTTAATTAAATTGTTAGCATATTTATCAACAATGTCATCGTTAGATACCACTCTGGTCCTATTTATAAGTCCTTTTTGACTAAATCACATATACTAAGGAGAGGTAGTTAGCTCAATGATTATAGAGTGAATTTTCAACTTTATCCTCATTTATAATTGGGTACCTTCAACTCTTTCTTCTCTCTCTATTTTCATTGGTACAATTAATATGGGCAAAATTATCACAATTTCATTTATTTGGTCAAAAGGGACTTATAAATATGACTAATTTTTTTGGTCAAAAGAGACTTATAAATAGGATCAGAGTGGTATACCAAATATAATATTGTCAAAATTTGCAGGCGAATAGGTCGTTAGTTAGTTGTTTCTTTCTTTCCTTTTTTGACTTAATATCATTGTTGTTCAATATAGTTTGATCAAATTTAGGTTTTGGTTTATATAGTTTCATAAAGAATTGGTCTGAATTTAAGTAAATGGAACAAAACCAAAACTAATTAAAAATATAAGGATCGGCCGTTAAACTTAAATCAAATCCTTATGAAATTATTGAGACAAAAACCATAGATTTGAAACTACATAGACTAAAACTAAAATTAAAAATTCGATCAAGTTTTTTAGGCACTCGTTTTGTATTCAACTTTCCACAAGTTGGATACACTCCTATAGCAAATTTCTCGTCTTCTGTTCCTGATTGTAAATTTTCTTGTTTTACTTTGGCCCACGTCCATCCAAATCTTCAACTTTGATTTTTTCCTCTTCTTCTTCTTCTTCTATGTTTCCTTGCATGGAATGAAGAGTCAGCATTATTGTATGTATGACCAAATTAAATATATCAAAATTTTTAGTGTACATGTTTGCTGGGGCCACGCCAAAAGAAATGAAGCATATATCTAATCTTAGATTAGTGGGGTCATTACCTTTATAAATTATATGACCATGTCCACCCTGCAGGTTACTTCAAAACCATTTAGATGTCGCGTCCTATGCCACCTTGGTTTAATAATTGAAGCTGAATATATCTTCTTTAACTTAAATTTAATGTCACCTGATTAATAAATATATTGAGCCCAACCTTTTAGTTTATATAT
The DNA here is from genome assembly GCA_019022615.1 of Acacia melanoxylon. NCBI lineage: Eukaryota > Viridiplantae > Streptophyta > Magnoliopsida > Fabales > Fabaceae > Acacia > Acacia melanoxylon. The sequence continues at coordinate 676,740 of JAFJYJ010000130.1, forward strand.
TAATTAATTTGACAATCCCATGTCACTTAATTTGTCGTTTATGTCTTGTGGGGGAGGTTTGCAGCCATAGGGGATTATTCTTATTACTTATTATTAGGTTATTATAATGATTCGAGCAATTTTTCTGATTAGGAATTGTCTTCGCGATGTTTCATTTGGTATGAATGATCGATTAGTTTCTTTGTTTTAGTTTTCTTTCCTTTTCTTTTCTATATACTACTATACCATTGTATTAATTGATTGATTGATTGAGAAATTGTTCGTCTGGGATAGTAATTAAGAACTTCTTCAGAGAAATTCGCCTACAAAAGAAGTAAGAATAATAATAAAAATCATGAATTGGAAAACGTCATTATGTTTATTTCTGGGAATCTTATGTTTAAGATATTTAAAATACATTAATACACACACACACACAATCGTAGGTTACTTTGTTGGGGCTTGAATATTGTTCCAGGATTATATAGCAACATGCATGTTGGTGTATTTGAGGTTAATTATACTCCTCTGGTTCTTAATATAAGACTTAATAAACTAAACTAGCTAATTTGATTTGATTAGAGAAGTTAATTAATATGACTTCTTCTTTTTTAAAACACTCTCATCATATTTCTTAATTTTCTCCCTATTTCTCTTACTTGATTATTACTGAGAAAATATTAATAGGGCTAATTTAAAAAAACTAATAAATTCGTAAATTAATTAAGCTTACCACTTTGATCCTATTTATAGACCAAAAAAATTTGTCACAGAATTTATTCATGTTGACTTTTGGAATCAATTATAGATAAGAGCAAAATTGAAATTTAGCCCATAATTAATAAGTTAACTAACTCTTCTTGGTACGTGAAAAATAGTTAATTTAAATTTATAAATAGAACTAAAGTGGTACATTTATAACCAATATCAACTCCCTTATTAAAATCCTTGTTAAGAGCAAGAGGAATATTATTATTTTGTGACCCCAGTCATATCATTTGATTTTATCGATTGAGATTAAGAAAGCACACTTGTTTATTGACAAATTGCTTCTGTTTAGATAACAATATCTGAATCTGAATAATCTATATATGAATTGTTCTTGGTCCATCCCTTTCAGATAACCTAATTGTTATGAGTTTTGTCAACTATATATTTTGTCTAGGAACGAAGGATATTGCTATAGTGAAAACCCTGGCTGGTAAGAACCAAATTCTAGCTACATGCCGGCCAGGAGTGTTCAATTTTTCTATGCTTGGGATTGTTCCATGTTTGTTCAATTTTTTGTACCGAATTTACTGAGCTCTTTGTCCCCATTTATGTTGACATCTCAACTCTTGTACGGCTGTTCTAACTTCTAACCATAAAAACAATTTTGTTATCATGGTTCTATGTATTTAATTATGGGTAAAGGATTTCTCCAGTCACCGGAGATAAAGTCATCTCCAGTGACCCCAAAACTACGTCGTTTGGATTAATGAAGGGTGTTTTCGTTATTTTGTTTACTTTTTTATTATATAAATTTTACCGAAACACCATTCATTAATTCACCTAAAATTACAAACACACTCTTCATTAATTCAAAACGACGTAGTTTTAGGGATTACTAGAGATAAACTCATCTCCAGTGACAGGAGAAATACTTTTCCCTTTAATTATATCTATAATTATTAATTACTACCTCCATTCCTATATATATATATATATATATATATAAGCCACAATTGACTTCTTTATAGAGAAATTAAAGAAAATTAGTAAGTTGTTTTAAAATATATAAGTTTACAAGTAAGACAAATTACTTTGAAGAAAAACAATAAATATAAATATTTTAAAATAATTTAATTAGCTTTTTTAATCTCTAAAAAAAAAATTAATTGAGTTTTATAATTAGGATTGGAAAATTTTGTCAATGAAAAGCATTAAGCGCACTCTGATATAAGTTTATCAATCCCTCTCTCTCTTTCTAACTCTCTCGTTGTCATTTGGGGGGATGTGTCCCATTACTAACTACCCTAACAACGGACATAATTTTAATTAGCGAAATTAAGAATTAATATTTGGGGGTCTAAAGAGCAATTAATTAGCATATGGGCGGCAGAGAAGTGTATAATTCATCGAAAGAATGGCATGAGAGAGCCACGTCTATATACATATGAAATGACGATATTTCTCTCATAACTACCTAACCTTAATTACTTGTTTCCTCCTGTTTTTGTGGTCTCGTATGTTTCCCTCTTCACCTTCCACTTCCTCTCCTTTCTCTCTGCACTCTTTCCTGAGTTTCCTCACAACATTTGTGATTTGTGCAGCTCTGTGAATGAAGGGTTCTTTTTATGTACACTCCCTCTAATCCAAAATATAAGCCATCTTCTATATTAATCTCCCCGATTTTTTATATAAGCTATTACACAAAACAAACTGGAGGTTAAAATTTGTTAAAAACAATAAATGTAAAGTCTTTTCCAAATATGCCCATTTTTATGAAAAAAGTATAGAAAATAGAATAAGTAATAAATGATTAAATGAAAGAAAATTAGTGATTCATTAATATAAAGATGTGTATTTAATAGGGGTAGAAAAGGAAAAAATAATTTAAATTTTTTGATACAAAAAAAGTTACTTATATCAATGACCATCCCCAAGAGAGAAAAAGTTGCTAATAAATATGACCAAATGGAGCAATTATTTAGTCTATAATATAAGTCACTTGAACTTTAATGTTTATTGGTCAATTTTTTCATGACAATTAATGCTTAAGTGTGACTCCGCGTTTTTTTTTCCCCTCTCCTACAAAATCTCATTTCTTTTTGCTAGGCACATGATTCTCCTATTAGAAACAATTTTGTTTAAGGAATTGTCGTGCACTAAACGTGGACATCTCTTTTCTAGCTAGGGTTTGAAAAACAGGGGTGAAAAATCAATTTAACACAGATTTAATGAGGTAATCACTCTTACTTAATTCCAGTAAGATAATCGGAAGTGACTTAGTGACTCATTTGAATACTACTCTCCTTGCTTTTATCTTTTAATATATCGTTTAGCATTTTCTTCAAAAGTTCCGGTTAAAAATAAATGGAGAGAATTAGGTGCAGTTAAATAAATAAATAAATATAGGTTTGGGGGGTCAAGGAAATTTCGGTAATGCCACTGCCGTCTTAACTCTTTGATTATTAATTAATTAATCAATAGAGAATTGTTAACATGTCTTTTTAATGGTGTGGCGTTTTAAGACGAGTGTCTCTAATGTAATCATGATTAATTATTAATGATGACATAAGTTTAACCCATACACCCAGTTAGAACCACAAGATTTTTTTTTTTTTTTTTCCATTTTGATTTTACATTTTGGAAACTTAATTGGTACATGATTGCCAAACTGATCATGAACTTAAAATTATAACCGACTAATATAATTAGTGTTAGTGTTAATTAAAACATATCATACATATGTATGCTGATCTGTTCGATTGTTTTCGAGCTGATCAGAGAACATGAACCCTCCTTTTATTTGAAAAATAAATAAATTGAATATAAGAGAGCCTTAATGAAGGCGCCACCCAATATATATATATATTTAGTAAAAGTGATGCATTGTGATTAATAATTAATTACTAGATGGAGAAAAAAAGAAAAGAAAAGAAAAGAGAGGAATTGAAGAGAGATCAGTGGTGCCGGTTAGTAACTAAAAGTGGTTGCTCCATCGTCTATCAGCTAAAAAACGAATGATTAGAGTCAAGGAATTTGGAGCATAAAGAGAATCATTAGTGCTGTGACCTGTGGGCGTTTCTTAACTAATTCTATTCATTTTCTTTTGCTATTATATATTCCATGACGTTTACCAATATCTCTAGCTATATATATATTCTAAACCCCAACTATATATTCTTAATTCATTATTACGATTAATTTGTATACATATATATGATATAGACATTACCTAGTATTTTCTCACTTCGACTCAACACTACATATTATGCAATCACATTCATTGTTTAAGGTATCTCCTATTTTTTATATATTGCAGCGTGTCGGTGTATATATATTTGCAGCCATCATTTTATTACTATTTTTTTTAATCAACAAAAGTTTAGATAAATTGAGTTATAAATAATATTCAACGGGATTAGGGTAAGCCTCAACACTCACAAAATATTTATTACAAATTCTGGCCCTAAAATATAAGACAAAGTTTATAGTACAAATTACTATAAACTTTGTCATATATTTAGGATTAGAGGAGTACATAATATTTCTAACGTTGTTATATCAGCAACAAGATTTGAACTTGTGGTGTGTGATAATAAATGGTATCCTCACCAATTAGATCAATCTTCATTGGCTTTTTAATATATTTATTATATAATCTTGCTTGTGAAACATTTTGACATGTGAAATATTAATTTATACCTAATTATTATTGTTAACTACTGATAAGATGGTGTTCAATATTTTAAAAAAATCTGAGATGTAATGGCCAAGTAATTGATTGTTAGATTGTTCAAGATGGGGTCTATGAGTCTCCGTGGCACCTTAAAAATAATTACAATTTTGATTATATTAAAGAATAAAATATAAGATGATATGACCCAACTTCTAGAAATAATCATAAAAAAAAGTATAGTTTGAAATTCCGTTCAATTTTATTATTTAGTTTGGTTTCATTCCATTTAATTATAATGTGTCTCCACGTTCTCTAGTTGACAAATATAATTAACCTTTCTAGGAATTTGTTAGGTAGATCAATTCCATAAATAATGGCAACTACAATTAATTAAACATTTCACATCCACATTTGGTATTATTAGTCAAAAAATGTAGTGTATGAAATCATTTCAACAATTAAACGTACTTCGCCTATATGATTTATTCACTTTTAAAGTAATTAGAGACACTCAAATCCATCATATTAAAAGGTCCATTAAAAAAAATTACGTGTGCGTGTATGTATAAAACAAATGTCTCGAACCTTTACGAATCCCGACGAGCGAGTCATATCAGAGGAATTGAACAATAATATTAGAATAAGATGCTTCTCTTCTCTTGTTGATGCGCAAAGTTTTTTAATGAAATATTAATTAATATATACTCTCATAGTTTTTTTTGACTTGAATACTCCTATGGTTTAAAATTATAAGAAATTTGTCACCAAAAAATTATAAGAAAATTTTAACTTGTGTATATATATATCTTCAATAAATCAGTTAATAGGGTGTCTTTAATGGTGGGCTCTAAATTTCAAGAAAATTCTTATTAATTACCATCTGAAAACCTAAACATACGTTATACTCTTAGGCTATGTATGGTTCGGGGGGAGGGGAGGGGGGAGAAAATGGAGGGAGAGAAAAGTTATTTGTAGTGGGACCCACAAGAATTTTCCTCTCCTTTAAATTTTTTCCTCCATTTTCCCTCCCCCCTCCCTTCCCCCAAACCAAACAAAGCCTTAAACACATTAGTACTTCACAACAAATATCCTATAATTTTTAAAGAAATTAAAGAAGTGTTTGTGTAGGATCCCATCAACTAGAAATGAAAGGATCCACTTTTGTAGCAGCTTGCCTCTATGATCTGAGCAATCATTTCACAATTAATTATTAGGATTAATTAAAACCCTACATTAACTAATTTATCAAATGTTCAAATGGTATAAAGAAGCCTTTAATTATCTTCAAGAAAAACAACCAACAAGAGTGATGATCAGCATCGTTCACCCACTTCAATAATACTCCATTTAGTCCTAAATATAAGGTATGGTTGATTTTTTAGAGAGATTAAGGAAGCTAAATAATTTATTTAATCATATCATTATTTATGTTACATATCATTATATTATATATCAGTTTATAAGTTAGACAAAATAGTTTGGAGAAAAAATTATAAAAACAAATTTTTTTCAATTAATTTAGTTAGCTTTCTTAATATCTCAAAAAAGTTAATTATATCTTATATTTAAGACCAGAGTAAGTAATTCATATGAATGACTGTTTTTTCATTTTTAATATGCTAAGCTCTCGGGCCTGGTTTAATCACTGCTCACATCAGTAGTACAATTTTAAAAAACGATAATTAATTTTTTACTTCTTGTTTTATTTGACTAATTGTGTCTGATAATTTTGTATGAAAAATGCATTAGGTAATTAATTTTTTGGTATTCAAATGCATTCACTTGGTTTGAGAACACTGATGGTAAAGATAAGACTTGTTAAGTTTTTTAAAAAAATTATAGCTCAAATCGCTCTGCATTCCATGGTAGAATTGGATATCATATATATAAATATTCCAATTATAGTTCTCTGTATTAATAATATAAAAGATAATTAATAACTAATATTTGACATGATATCCAATTTCACTATTTTACCAATACTATGTTAATTTGATTCTTTACATTTTTCTTTGTATTCGTTTTTATTTCAATTTTATACTTTTAGACTAATCAAAATAAATATAGATGATTCAATTAATATTTTAATTTTGATATTTTTTTTGGAACATATAAAGCGCATAATATAAATAATTTCTCATCAGATAGCTTAGGGAAATGCTGATCGAAATATTACAATTCAAAAACAAAATGTTAAACTAGTAGTTTTATTCCGATTTGATTAAAATAATTCAAAAGAGAAAGGGAAAAAAGTGAGGGCATGCTGTTATATATAATTACTATTTTCTGATAAAGATATACCGTTTCTGGAAATTCTTGGCCAATCGCCAATAGATGGTTTGCCTCACAAGTGAATAAGAAAAAGAGGAAAAGTTTGTAGATAATGCTTCTGTTTTTTTTTTTTCCAGGTATAACGATAAGCATATTTTCTCATCAAGCCAATTCATAAATTAAGAAAATAAGCTTTTGTTGTTTGTGTAATTAATATTAAACCATACTATTATCTTACAAAAATTTATTAATCAGCATTTGGATATCTTATTTGACAATGAATATTTGAAGAAAAGGGAAAGAGAAGAAGGAAACAAGTCTGGGCAGCACATTTGGTGCAATAATTTTTATTAATATGTCCACATTTTTCGTCGGCAAAAACGTGTCCTCGGATGTAAAAAACAATGGTATGAAACATTTTGTTAATTTAAGTTATTTTTTTAAACACAATTGGATTGGCTTATCTCATAAGTCTCAATATCTAGCCGCCCGAGAAATCCCATTTTAATTATCACACACACATATGAGGTGTTTATTTATTATAAGTGCATGCCTCTTCTTATTAGAGGCAATCTTGTTTGAAGTATTATCATATATTAAATGTGGTCATTTTTTTTAGTTGAGATTTAAACCTTTATTTGCCATGTTGTAAAGAACTAACCTATTCCGCTAAACCCAACTCTCGAATTGGTCGTAATGATATTCTCCTTGCAGATATAAATTATATACACTCTCTTTGGGGAAAAAAACATGTTTTTGCATCTAAGTTTATTTTTTAAAACATGTTTTTATATCTGTAAAATAATTGAGGGGAGAAGGCACATTACACAGTCATAAACACAATAAACAGATTAATTCAAGAATGATTTTTGTATAGGGCTGTGACTGTGTTAAATTCAAGCATTCTAAGGCTTAATCGGAGTATAATTCTCTCAAAAGCGTTTTTACATTCAATGTACTCAAATTTAAGTGATTAATAAACCCCTTTCACTAAAAGTAACACATGCTGGTAATGCAAGAATGATTTTATATTATCATTTTTCCTATTTTTTATTATGTCTGATTTTTTAGTCTGGAATAGATAATAAGTCAGACTCAGATCACAAACATTCACACATACTCTTCTCTTGACAGTACTAAATCACTATTGGTTCTATGCGAAGAGCCCGTCTATAAAATTTCTAAGGAAAGAAAATATCGGATAACTAATTAAGTTTCTTATAAAGAAGCTAAGTATATATGTTACTCAAATTATTAATTCACTTATAGTTATCTGTGTGTGCAGGAGATGAGGAGCAAGATAATATTATATTTATATATGAGCCAGGAATTTAAGAAGCTGAAGCAAGTGAAAAAAACGAAGGTGAAATGAAGGGTGATTGTATTGAGATGGTGATATTAATTATATGCATAAACAAAAAGCAAATTAAATAGTCAAGGGAGAGAGACTGAAGAAATAGCTAGGTGGTTGTGAATGTATATATATAAAAAATGTGACACATAAGGGCTGCTGCTGATGCCAGCCAGACGGTCAAAAAGCATAGAAAAGACGACACTGATGCTGAATGAATTATTCATCAACAGCCTTATTCTTCTTCTCTGAGATCGATATCATTGTTCAATTCAAAGCCTTTATTAATACGTATCCCACACATACAAACACACAGTACAAACACATATCATTATTTTTCTTTTGTGAAAGGAGCTTTGGATATACGTTTCTGATCAGGTGATGATGAAGTCATTGTTTTTTCTTTTTGTGAGCATATGATATCATGAACCTATATTCCCAGAAGCTTGAACTTAAGACCTCTGATTAAACCGATACAACCATTTACTAGTTGAACCGATAGCTTGGTGGTACGGTGGTGATAAAAACGTTTATATCCAATGACATGAAAGTTCTGTTATAAGTTGAAGGTGGTTATGTCAGGGTATAATGTAAGATAGATAACAAGGAAAGAGGTATAAAAGAGGGTGGGAGAGTAATTAGAATGTGTGTATATATGTATGTATGTATAGTATTGGAATGGTGGGGGCAGGAGGAGGAATGTGGTTGCGCGGTGGTTGGAGGAGAGAGAAGGTGGTCCGTGGTTGTTTGAAGGGTGCTTTTCCTTTGAGATTTTAAGGTCAGAGGTCGTAGTTATGGATGTGCGCGTGCGCCCTTCCCCCTCTCTACTCTCATTTACCTCCTGTGGGCCCCTTGTGTGATCCCAGCATACATTTGGGCCCCACTCCCTTTCTGGTAGGTGCCTCCTCCTCCCTCCCCCAAACTAACCCCACTTTCCTTTTCCTTTCTCTCCGATATTACCATCTTTCATTGGGATAATATCCATTTTTGCTTAAGAAATTTTTAGCTTATGGTTTTTGTTATCGATTTTTTTTTTCTTCAATATTGATTCCACTTTGAAAGCACTACAAAAAAATGAGCAATATAATGTCATTCCTCCTAACTATTAAAAATATTAGGATATGATTAACGTTAATTTTTAATGTTTACAGCAATTTTACTCTTCTATTTAATATTTTTTGGGGCAAAATCTGTTTCCCTTTTGTAATTAATAGCTTATTTAATTAAATACCGTACTCCTTTTCTTCTAATACTCTTAACAATTTACTCATATGGTCTCAAAATAGACCACACGCACTTTTATTTATATACATGTATTCATCTATTGGAGACTTGGAGTCAATATTTTATTCAATGTTGTCGGGCACTAAGGGTTAGTTTGGATTGAGGGAAGGGGAGGGGAGAGAAAAAAATGTTGTCGGGCCTACAAAATTTTCCTCTCCCCCATTTTTTTTCTCCCCTCCCCTCCCCTTCCCTCAATCCAAACTAACCCTAAATGTAAATAACTCTTCTAGCATTTATTCGAATTTTGGTTCTCCCCATTATGAAAGTTTAGTTCCTTTTGATAAACCCAACTCCATTACTACAAATAAAACACGCTTTGTACCTATATTAATGTTGTCAAAAAAATTAAATATATGAATATCTATCTAATTACTTATATGATTGGGCTGCACTGCTACGCTCTCTGATTAACTGAGTGACAAAAAATCAATGACAACCATTTTGCCTAATTATATTACTACATTTGGATCTAGTAGCAATCAAGTTAAAAGTAAAATGGAGGAATATATCTCATTAAAAAATGGAGGAATATACATAAATAATCTTTTAAGAATGTTGGGACTATTTTGACCTTAAAGTTATATATTAATAAATAAAAACTTTCTTATTATATATGTACTATACCCATTTTTTGAGAAATTCTTCTATGAACCTAGTTTACACGTCATTTGTGGTCCAACTAGTTAAAATACTACAACTCAACTAATATTAAGCCTAGTTGTCTGCTCATGTAAGTCACATTTTTATTTTTCTTTAAAAAAGTAAATCTTTTAATTAAGATTTCACAAGTAATTAAAAAGTAAATCTTAATTAAGATTTCACAAGTAATGAAAAAGTAAATCTTTTGAAATCTAACTTATAATTTTATTAATATGTTAACTAATATTTTGTAGGTGCTAAATCAACTTATGAATTATTATATTTTAATTGATTAGACCATAAATTATGCAGTAGACGATGTTCATATGAGAATTTCTGCTTTGTTGTCGGTTAACTATTTGTGTCCCGGTGGAGACATTCAATAGAAGGTAGAACGTATATTAAATTTTAAAGTATTCATTAAGAATTGATGCAAAGGAATTGCGGTATAGTATCTAATTGATAATTAATATATATATATATATGTTTTAAAAAATTCCCCGTGGATCTTTTGGTCCTTTCTGCGCCACGCCACATATATATAGTCTTGCTCGATTCCAGTACACCACATCATTCATTATCTTCCCTTTTCCTTTCCTTCCTTCTTCCTTTCTTGTTATCTTCTCTCTCTCTCTCTCTCTCTCTGCAATGTTCTTTCTCTGCTAACAGTTCAAACCCACTTCCTAACTGAATTAACCTCACTCTCTCTGTCTCTTGTGGTTTCTCGTCACCTGAATTGAATGCCGGAAAACATGAGTATATCTGTGAATGTGAATGGACAATCTCAGGTCCCTCCTGGCTTCAGATTCCACCCCACCGAAGAAGAGCTTTTGCAGTACTACTTGAGGAAGAAGGTCTCCTACGAGAAGATTGACCTCGATGTCATTCGTGACGTCGATCTCAACAAGCTCGAACCTTGGGATATTCAAGGTATGTAATGGTTCACATAACGATTTTCTTCTTGTTGATTAACTTTCCGTGTTGATGTGGATTTCTGGGTTTGTCTAATTGCCAGAGAGGTGTAAGATAGGAACCACACCGCAAAACGACTGGTACTTCTTCAGCCACAAAGACAAGAAGTACCCCACTGGGACGCGAACCAACCGAGCCACGGCAGCCGGATTCTGGAAAGCCACCGGCCGGGATAAGGTGATATACAGCAACGGCAAGAGGATCGGAATGAGGAAGACTCTTGTCTTCTACAAAGGCCGTGCCCCTCACGGCCAGAAATCTGATTGGATCATGCACGAATATCGCCTAGACGATAACACCAGCGACACCAACATCGTAAGTAACAAACAATTTCATATTCAACATAAACCTCTCTTGTTTGTGAATTTAGTATTTAACCTTATGGTTGGTGAAAGTTAAGAATCTCACTTTGTTGTTAATTTGAATTAAACTAAACTTCTCCTGCCAACACACACTAACATATTCTGGGTTGCCAATAGCTCTGTAGCTTAGTGGCATGAGAACCCTGTGCGAGGTCGTAGGTCCTGCTTGTACCGTTACTGTCTGCCCTTTAATAATAATAAAAAAATTAAAAAAACTTCTGGGTTCGATAATCCATAAAAGCAGTGTAAGATTTGCCGTGTGAACTTCGAGCAATGGTAAAAATTACTTATGGGATTTTGTTGGTGCCATACAAATTCAGGTGTCCAATGTGATGGGAGATGGAGCACAGGAAGAAGGATGGGTGGTATGCAGAATATTCAAGAAGAAGAATCATCTGAAAACCCTAGATTGCCCCTTAACTTCGTCCATTATTTCCGGAGAAAGCGGCAGAAGAAGCCACAACACGTTCGACGACGATGAAGGAGCTTTAGAGCAGATACTTCAGCAAATGGGAAGAAGCTGCAAGGAAGAGAACGAAGTGAATTACAGCAACAACAATAATGGAAGATTCTCTCTATCATCAAGCTTCAACAATAATAATGGCGGTGATCATAGTAGTTCTATCAACTACAATGACAGGTTCTTGAAGCTCCCAAGCTTAGAAAGTCCAAAATCCACAAGCTTAGAGAATAATCATAATAATATTGACACCAACAATAATGTGTACCACCCTATGAACCCAGAGATGGAAGGATCCTTCACGACCGTTCATCACATGGATGGATCTAACGGTGGAAGGCTCGCCAACTGGGCGGCTCTGGATCGTCTTGTTGCTTCGCAGCTCAATGGCCAGACTGAGTCTTCAAGGCAGCTAGCTTGCTTCAGTACTGACCCCACGAGCAGCGCCATGATGGTGTACTGTACTAACGACGTCGTTCAGGATCTGCAAATGCCCACCCTACGACCCTCCTCATCGTCCACGTCAACGTCCACGCACAGAGCTGCGTTCGTGAGTCCTCAGGCACAAGATTATAGCAGCAGCGAGATTGACCTATGGACCTTTGCCAGATCAGCATCGTTGTTGTCGTCTTCCTCAGAGCCACTCTGCCATGTGTCGAACACGTCAGTGTAACATGTCAGATAATTAAATATAGAAATAATCTTGTTATTATTGGCCCTTGTTTTCTCAGGTCAGAGGAATATTATGATGATGCTTATTATTAATTACTATTACAGACAGTTTTTTTTTTTTTTTTTGCTTTTCTGGCCATAAATGTGATAATTAATGTTGGTAGTACTTTATGGGGGAATCAGTAGAATATTATTATGTGAGATAAATAAGAAAAGGTGATGTTTTTTTTTTTTTTTTCCGATGGAGTGGCACTGTCAACCTTGGGTCTATGCTTAATCACGATGTCTACCATTACTTTTCTGAATTTTAATTCTTTCATGTAGCTCTTTTTACTTTTATTATTTTTTAATTTTTTAATAAACTATCTAGAAGACATGCAAGCTCTCTCGTTAATTAATGTTTTTTTGAGGCTCTCACTTTATCATCTTCTAGGTTTATGATGATGATGGATCAATAAGGTCATGCTCCTAATTATCTTCTCTTCAGCTTTGTGTCACGTGGTTTGTCGGCTTGTTTGAGGAAAGTGCAAACCCAATCGCTCACCTTGTCCTATTATACTCTTCATATATATCCTTTAGATAAAATTTAAGTATTTTTTTAAATAAAATTTGTTAAATATATTTTACATGTAAACATTAGATTTTGAATAATAATATCTAATTAATTGGAGCTAAAAAAATTAAGATTATAATTTTATGAGATGTATTGTATAGTACAAGCTTAAAAAATATCATCAAAATCTAAAACAGTTATAGTTTTAATTATATTAATTTTTAACTAGTGTGATGAAAAGTTCAGAAATTTTAATACTTATTTTAAGTAATATTTAAAAATAATTATAATTTTGAAGATAAGATCTGGGTGTAAGATGTGATTTTTTTATTTTTTTTTTGGCTGGTTAACTTGTGGACATATATGTACTGTTATCTGTTCTGACTTTTCAGATATACAGTAAATGTGTGAGCGCAATATGGTTTGAAAGGGATAAAGAAATTAATTAAAGACGGCTAAATTACAAAGATGAACAGTGGACAACAACAGGCTTTAAACAAAGTCAATATATAATTATTTTTTCAAAGGGGATGATTACGCATGTTTTGCATATTGATTTCGTCACTAATTATAGTGTAAAAACGGTAAATAACAGTTTCATAAACTGTACTTCAAGAGTATTCTGTGCAGATAATGGCCAAAGAAATGAAACGTACTAGAATATTGCTTCTTCTTCGCCTATAAATTTCTTTCCTCTTACCCATGCATACGTACACACACACATTATATATTAATATATTATATATTATATTGATTGTCATCTTTCCCCCTCATGGGTCTTGAAAAAATTCTGTAAGGTCTATTATTATTAATATTATTATAAGATTAGTGGGTGTATACGTACAAGTGTCTTGTCTTTACTTTAGCTTGAGAGTACGATGCGGACCACATTAACTATTCTTACAAAGAAAATCTTAGTCCAGAAAGATCATAATTCATAACAAACACCAAAATTAGCAGGCACAAAACCTTATCTTCTTCTAAAATTATTGTTCCTTTAATCACTTATATTTCCTAATGTGGCCATCGGAAGGTTCGTCAATGCCCTTTAAACACACAAATAACCAACAAGTCGTCCCTTTTCTTTTTCTTTTTTCCCCTTACCTACCACAGAAAGCTGTAAATTATATATACATAATGTCTTTTGATTTTACTTCCAAGTTAAAAGTTACGTCTAATTTATAAGCTTAAATACAGAACAATTATGTTAAAATAACAAAATTATAATCAACCTAATTATTCATAGTGTTACATAATTTTGTTTGCAAAATTAATTTTTTCAAAAAAAAACCAGGTAGCTAGTAATTATTACATGATAATTATAACTTTCTATCCTAAAAAACTATTATGATTTTCATAATTTTTCAACATAAATTATTGTTCACTCAATTTGAGTTAATTTTTCCTTTTGCGTGTAAGAAAATACTCTCTTCAAATTATTTAGAGGTAAAAAAAAAAAGGACTACTAGCTAAAACCATGATACAAAAACAAAAATCCCTCTCCGACGTTGTCTGAATGTTTTGTTTTGTTTTTTTATATATGTAGGTGTACATCCCTAAAAGACTCAAGATTCCTTAATATAAGGATAGTTAATTGGTGATGTTTGGTTAAAGGCGAAAATTGAAGAGAGAAACGTCACAAATTAGCCAGAGACAAGTTATGATCGAGAAAGAAATCAACAAAGTTATAACGCTCCAAAATCAATACTATTTAATAACTTTCTGAAGCTAATTTCAAAGTCATTATTAATCCACCAACCATCCACTTATATATGAGTATTATATTACGAATTAAGGCATTCATTTATTTATATTTTTTGGTAAAGGAATTAAGGCATTCGTTCTATATATTCTTCACGTATATTTTATATTCCATCAATTATTAGATAACGACCCTAATCCTCATCTGATCACCACCTGAACTACCTTCGTCTTTGTCTTCTGCAAGCTAATTATTCCTCCATTTTTGGTGGAGTTACACACACACACACACACAATTTCGTTGTATAAATGAAAACTATGACTCTTATAAGATCGATCACTGTTCGGCTACCTTTTCTTTTTTAAACTTCTAATACTTTATCTTTGATTGGCAAATTATTATTATTTTTTAATGGTTGTAGTAATAGCTCTAATTTCTCGAAAACTGAGAAAAGCAGAAAAAGAGAAAGTGTGGTTCTTCTGTCCTGTGTTTCTTTGCTTCCTCCTTTATCTCTTCCAAATTGTTTTATGTGACTCATTATTGAAGCCAAGTGGATCAATTATTCAACTTTTAACAGCTTTTCTCTATTTCTCTCTCCCTCTCTCTCTCTCTAAGAAAATATGTGTACTTTGTCAACTCTATTATTCAAAATATTAAAATTATGAATCTTAATTAGATCAGTATGTATTTGAGCTCTTCTTCTGGAATTACAATCCATGGTAAACGATTTTTTTTTTTCTTTTTTAAGGTAAAGAGAGACCCCAAAAAAAAAATGGAAACATGTAATAGCGACGCTATGTCAACTCATTCTAATAATTCAGGGCTCGGTTGCTTGATAATAATAATTAAAAAAATCCATGTTTAGGTGCCTGTTGCAATATATAGCCATCAATTCGATATTCAATATATTTATACAAGAAGTGATAAATAAATGGTAAATTTTTTTTTTTTTTGTGGGAATAGAACATGGATGTTTTGAAATGACACTGATATTGGTATATATCAATTTAATTGGGAAAATAAATTAAAGTTCCTTGTACAAGTCTTTTTTCTTTCAATTGAAATATATTCTTTTATTGAAGATAATGTGTACAATCAAGATATGTATTTATCAAACAGAATGGAAGCCTGAAGATAATATTTGTTATCATCGAATTCAACTAACTTGTGGACTTATCTTTTTCACCAATATAATAAATTTCTATGTTCATATTTACACCTACAATATGAAATTAGTACAAGTGGTAGGTTACTGATATATAAGTTTTTCGTATGGACAACTTTTATATAAGGATAAATCTGACAAAATAGAAATTAAATGAAAGTACTTAATATTTGATTATTATGGTACACTCTTTTTTATATGGATAAAACATTTAAGAGACAAATATATAATACAAAGAAGAAAGTCTAGTATTGTGTGAATAATGAATGACTAAGAAAGGAAATACTCCCCTCGTCCTTAATATAAAATATATTTAGGGAATTGATCTTGATTCTAAATATAAGACATGGTTTTTATATTTGTCAATATGTTCCTAATTTACCTCTATTAATGTTCCCTCAACGATAATTAAGGGGAGAGGGAATAAGAAAATTAAGGAAGATGACTAGAGTGTTCTAGAATATGTATGTCATGTTGACCAACTTTCTGAATTTAATCAAATTAAGTAAATATATTTTATATTAAAAACTGGAGGGAGGGGGTAGCAGTAAGTCACATGTTGTTGTTTGTGTAAGGGTCTATTGGTATGAGACTATGAGGGATTTAAAGGGGATAGGAGGAAAAGTTTTTGTGAATTGGATGTAAAAAATTTGAGAAGTGGGGTAACAATTAATAAAGAAGATATTATGTAAGATAAAAGAATAAGAAAAATTAATTCAAAACTTTTAACCCCATTTTATTATTATTATTATTATTTAAAAAAATCTAACTTAAAAAAAAATTCTTCCTCTCACTTTCCCTCATTTCCCCTCATACCAAAGAAGCTGTAAAATAAACAAGTTGATAGCCTTGAACATGCCTTTTTTTTTCATGAGAGAGAATAATGATATTTTCATAAAATAAAGAGAACGAAATACAAAGTCCATATACCCTAATTACTGAAGTCCAAAAATGTACATGAGCATGACCAATTAAATTAAAATAAACCGGGAATAATTTAATTAGATTATTCAAGTACCTAACAAAAGGAAAGAAAATCAACAAAAATGATTTTTGAACTGCCTATATATCCTAAAAAGTAAAAATGTATTAGATTCTCAATTCTACAAAATCGACCGGCTTGATGCAATTTATTTTTCAAAGATAAAACCGAACCCAGTTAGATCTTTGAATACCCTAATTACTGAAGTCCAAACATGTACATGAGCATGACCAAATAAATTAAAGGCTAAAGTATACTTTTAGTCCTTTAAGTTTACATGAGATATATTTTTGGTCCCTTAACTTTATAAAGTATATTTTTAGTCCTATAATTCTAACACCGTTAATTTTGCTAAAGGAAGATGCAAACTCAAGTGAGAACGGTGTAAATTTAAATAATGATTTTCTAATTAAATGCTATTAAGCTTAAATTTAAAATATAGGTAAATTAAAGAATATATAAAATTTGTATAATTAAATATTATTCGTCATCACTGAGCCACAGATCGGCGTTTTCGTTAGCAACATTAACGATGTTAGAATTTTAGGACAAAAAGTATACTTTATAAAGTTAAGGACCAAAAGTATGTTTTATGTAAAAGTTAAAGGACTAAAAGTATACTTTACCTTAAATTAAAATAAACCGGGCATAATTTAATTATATTTAAGACGTACGTAGGAAACTTTATGATGTTATTATCATAATAATTACTATGACACAGATTGTCAACTTTATTATTCAGGTTTCAAAACCTAATTAATCAAGGAAAGCATGAAGTCTGAGTGATGTGAAAACGTAGGCTCAACAAATTAAAATGTGGATAAGAAAGAAGCATTATGATAATTCGATTAGGTCAGGAAGATTTAGAGGAAGAGAACAAATAGAGATACGAATATGTGGTTTTGAAATTGAAAAGTTTCCTTCAGTGAAAGGGAAAACTTAACGACATGGTTATGTTATATTATGTAATAGCTATATATGGCAAGCAAGCCCTAGCTAGCTAGTGCCAGATGAAATAATTAAGCAGACGAAATTAAAAACTAACACTTATTCCTTTACTTTTCACTTCATTTTGCATCATTGTTTTATGGATTCAACATTACCTTAATGATTCCTTTGAATTGTCTTGTCCAAAACCTGATTATTT
Source organism: Acacia melanoxylon (assembly GCA_019022615.1). Lineage (NCBI taxonomy): Eukaryota > Viridiplantae > Streptophyta > Magnoliopsida > Fabales > Fabaceae > Acacia > Acacia melanoxylon. The sequence continues at coordinate 694,663 of JAFJYJ010000130.1, forward strand.
TTCACAATTAGTTCTCTACACGTATCCTTTTCATATTTGGAATTTGTTCAATTTTTTTGCGTACTCTTTACTCTTAATTAGCTAGCTTTGACAACCTTGTTCCTTTTGATGCTAAATATATACAAAATTAATAACAGCAGAACCAATGTCTCGTTAATTATCTCACACAATTTCCAATTAAATTCAAGAAAAAAGCATAATTCAACAACTAATAGACTCATTTACCAACAAATATTCAAGTGTGTGTGTGCGTGTGTTAACATGAATTATAATCTAACATTTAACTTTCCAATATACACTGTAATATATAACAATTATCTTATATTTACCAGAAAAAACAGTTATATATGTAGAAATTTTTTGAGGATCCTCTTTTTGAATTGTTGCCAAAATAGAGAAAAAATAAAACATAATACTGGAAAAACAGTCCTTTTTTTTTTTTTTTTTTGGGTGTGGGGCGGGGCTCTTAGAAACAGAAAAGTGATCAAAATGCTGCAAATAACAATAAAAAGTAAAGTAGAAGTTGACTTGTAGCTAGATCCGCGGACTCATGAAATAAAAGGGAAACGAATATCATGTCTCTTTCAGAATCAAAATGTATAAGTATATTACAGTATATTAATTATTAAGATATCAAAAAACAAAATAGAAAGACATAACTAAATAACAAGTTCTCAAAAAATAATTGAATTCCCATTCAACCCCCTAATCATTGCACTTTGACTCTCAAAATTCTCCGATATTATATAAATCAAAATTTTTGCCCAGCTTCGCTCATATATGTAGTCGTAATTTAGAATGTTTAGTATGTACCATAGAATAGAATTGTCAGTTAATTAAAATAAAATCACTTAGGTAAAAGTAATTAGAGTCAACAAATTCAAAAGCTTTATAAAGGACCCATATATATGCATTACGGCCAGAGTCCGTAATACCTTTAGTTGGACCCGACATGCATTAAATAAATTACCTTTTCAAACTAAGATTTGATCATAAAGCTAGCGACTAAATTGAGTATTTAATTTCCTTTTCTTGTTTGATTATATTTTTTAATTTCGCATATTTATCTTCTTTCTTTATAATAGGATTAATTGAAGGTGGTATTTTCCTATCAACTTTTTTTTCAAGACAAAAGTTCACCAGAAGGTCTATAAGCCTATATGTTTAACTATGAGCACGTTCCCTTCTTAGCCAACCCAACTATCTCATTATTATCCTACTCGCTTTGGTGATATTTTCTTTTTCCTTCAGCAGCCAAAACTCTATGATGGTTTTAGTTAATTTTGACAAAATTTTACATACGATGATGAGTGTAAAGAATAATTTTGCAATCAAACAAGATCAGGTATGCATGAAAATAACGACAAAGGAGAAATAATACATTCTTGAGCTCCTCTCTGAAGTTCTGTCTTGCTTCAAAAGTTACTTCCAGCCTCCTCCAATTTATATCTTTTCAAAAAAAAAAAAATAAGAGCGAAATATGTTCCACAACACGCGCGCACACACACTATAAAAAAAGTGAGCATACATTTTTGAGTGAAGTGAGTATAAATTTTAAAACAAGAAAATTATCATATGATCATCATTCAACCAAACATCAAGAAAGCTTTATTGATGAAAAAGAAAAAGGATTGTTTATCAATATGTTTATTCTCAGGTATGGAAGAGGAATATATAATATATCAAAGATATATTAGTCAAACGAAAACCATGATAAAAATCACATAGTACTCCTTTAATTCAATTTACAAGTCATTTTCAACATTTTTGACTGGAATTAAAAAAAAAAAAATTAAATTTCATTAACTTTATCTTAAAATTTTATATTTTTTCAAACTTACCCATATTCAATAAATACACTTTCCAAGAAAATAATAGTCCAAAAAATTATAAATGAATGTCAAATTGTGCATTCATATAAATTTTTTTAATGTTATAACTTAATAAATGGAACAAAAAACTTCTTTCTTCAACTTATAAATAGGATTAGAGGAGTTAGATATGATTGAGACCCTTATAACCTGGACACCAAAACTTAAGGCCCATGACCAAGAAATCTAAGGGGGGGAACTTTTAAGAAAGGCTAACTTAATTTAACCTAGATAAAAAATAAATATAATGAATGCAAGTGAATAAATGAGAAGAAAAAAGAGCTATACTATTAATTAATTAATTAGGAGAATCAATCACTTAGTTGATTAATTGTGAAAGGTCATCTTTAAAAATTCTAATCATCACAGTGGGCAACATGACCCATTTACATCACGACGGCTCACCAAAGAGGAATGCAACCTGGGTAGAGGGTTTCGCCGACAAACTTAACATAAACAACTGGCCATCATTATTAATTAATTAATTAATTACCCCCATCATTAATTTCTCTAACACTCACAAATATTCCTCCTAGGAAGAGCTATAATAATACTATATCAATGTCACAACATGAATTTATTTCCAAGTGTTGATATAAATAGTGGTTGGGTATAGTACTTTCGGATTTGCAGAGAGTTAATCTCTTTATGTGTATATATGTGTGGATGTGTATTGGTGAAGGGTGAGTGATTAATTAGAAGAGATAATTAGTGAGTGATTAAGTTTGAAACTAAGAGAGTTAATGACGGTAGGTGAGGGTGGGGCCCAGTGTGTGTAATGTGCGGGCGAGGTGTTACATCTAAATCAAAACCGAAGCACATTCAATAATTCTAATTTGGAGATGCCTTGAAAGGCCTTTTCAGCTTTAGAAGAAGCCTCACTCTCTTTTTTGAAAAACATGCAAGGCCAAAAGAATCGTATCTCATGGTGATATTTATATATATGTGTGGGTATTGATTTGATTAAAAGGTGGCAAAAAAGGTTACCGCCTTTCTTTGAAATTTTTAATCAAATCACCTCACACATTTTTCCAATCCAAATTAATTTTGAATTATTAATAATTAATACACTTCTATATTCCCCTTTCACTAACATCCAGGCAATATAACAAAACATGAACATGTCATGAGACAACTCTTGCCCTACATTTTACTTTAATACAATTCAATCACACATTACTTTTTGCTAAAAATGTTGGACTTTGATACTTACTTTCTCTTTTCCTGCTTGGATAAATCAATCTAATTTCTGTGTGGCTATATATATAGGTAGCTAGGTACATTTTTGTTCCTATATATTTATATATTTGATTCTATCGTGAAAAAAGTTTCATGTGATGAATTCGATCCATAGAGATTCCACAATCATTTGAGGTCACTGATTAGACAGTGTCACTCATCACAAGGATGGTCCTAAAAATATAAAAAAGTTTTTAAGAGACACAGAAAAGCAAGATCCATCTGTTATATAGCATCCTTTGCCTGTTTCTTTATGAACACCATTTTTTCCCTTCTTTTCTGTTCTTCACAACTTTTCAATGATCATGGAGGATTCCCACGACAAAGTCTTTCAATAAGAGAAAGAGCAAAAAGATGATAAGATGCCTTTTTTAAAAAAACTTTGAACATTCATAGTCGTTAATTTGTGTCCAAAAATCAATATATATCATCCTCACAGCTCTTTCTGGGCCCTTTGTGTCTCCAATATATCTCATCTAATTTTTTTTTTTTTTGCTCGCATCTAATTCACTCTTCAAAATCTACTATTATTCATCATGTTATCTACAATCTTTAATTATGTGGTAAAACAATAATGCTTGCTCCAGCAGGATCGAAATTTATAAAGTGGCTCTATATGTTTGAACATCAAAAAAGTAATGTTTGAAATTAAATTAATTATATTTAAGCCATCATGAATCATTGCCATTAAAAAATGATTAAATACGCATAAGATTAGCTTCAATAGAAGGATACTTGTTCCTAGCAGGGAAAAATAAAATAAAATGCGCTATATTCCTCTTGAAACATAAGTGGATATGAAATTTCCTAAATAGTCTTCATTGTTTAGCAATTGATTCTTTCAATTTTAAAATTTTTTAGTATAAATTAATTTGGAGTTAGCGAATCCATTAAATCAGGTTATATTAATCCTGATTTCACTTTCATATTATTGAATAATAACTTCTTGAACTTTCAGATGGGTGCAAATTAGTAATTTACACTTTGTGTCAGCGCTTTCAATAGTTCACACATCATAAAAGACTCAATAATAGCAATGGGTTTTTGCTCATGATCTCCTCACATCGATATTTATATATTCTTAATAATTATTAAACGTCAAAGAATTATTCGCATATGATATGATATGAAGTTGAGGAAAGTTATGTCATCTGACCACTTCACGTACTATCTAGTAATTGATAATGTTTTAGTACTGAAGATCTCAAGCCAAGAGTTGTTTGACTTTGCAAAGGCACATGTGATGACATGTTGGTTGTGTTATTAGTTAAACGTTATGCATTCATCAGCTAAACAAATGGAACAAGACATTAATTGTTTGATTATACATATATACTAAGAAAGCATAATTAATATAGGCTAAATATTTCGGATTTTTCTGGCTTTTAATTAGTGCTACAAGTCAAAGTATAAAGCTAACAAATTTATACACGCGTAAACCATTGAATAGCCAGTCCATCCCTTTAGTAACCCAACCACATAACCAATGAAATAATTTAAGAAATACTAATATGTTTTTTTTTTTAAAAAAAAAAAAACCATTGACATTGGGAATTATCGTCATTATAAGGATAGGAGAGACAAAGTGAAGTGGGTATGTCGATTCGAAGAGAAAGAAAGTCCATGCTTGAGCAGAAGCAACCAATTTTTTTTTTTTTTTAAAAAGCATAATAAAACAAAGTACGCAGAAAAAAAAAAGTTGATAGATAGATAGAAAGATATACGTGTGTTATATACATCTAATAAATAGTGTGGGTGTGTGTGTTAAAGCTTTTGTGAAGCAACAAGTAGTGGTGACTGGTAGTGAAATTTATGATTTTGTTACAAGGACATGTCACATTTGTTTGATTGCACTGTAGTCGTCGTTTTACTAATCAAGGGCTTCCTGTCCTTTTTTTTGGAATTATAAAGATGATTAAGTTTAAAGCAAGTGTTGAATTAATTATACAAAGCCATGTTTAATTAATGAAGTCTGAATTCAACTGAATTCAAATTAAGTAGCAAGCAAGCTAGAACTAATCATAATTAGTTTTGTTCATCAGTATTCTACAAGATTGAAGAATTATTCATATCTACATTTGACAGGAAAAAGACATATTAATAATTATTCACTTGACTAGGTGGAGACAAGGTCACCATTATATATAATACCTTCTAATTAAGGACATAGAATTGTCATTGCTTTGACCATCAATAGTGACCTACCATGTGTTGTGGTTGTGTGTGTGTGTGTGTCTTCGTTTTGCTTACAATTTCAATATCTTTGATGATCTAATTAATCAATCAAATATCCAAGAAATTATTAATGGAAGGCTAATTAACCCGTTCAAATATAGGAATCCTCCGTCTGCAGTCTGAACTAATTATTGACCTTATTCTTCTAATTTATTAAATATCAATAGAATAATGCTCTAAAGTCAAATTGTACTCCATTTGTGTAGTGTATAGATAAAAGATTTGGACGGCGATTAGGTGATCATGTCAAAGAATTAAAAAAGTTGACAAAATACACGCTTAGCCATCAAGAAATCTTACATTTTTAGGTCAAAGAATTCTTAAAATTGTAGTAATTAATTAATTTTAAGGATCAAGATTTCTGTGATATTTCCAGAGACTAAATTTAGGAGGAGACAAATAGCGTTCATTGTTAACGTTAGGAAAAGGATATTGTGAAACTTGCATTTGGCTATTGAAAATCATTATAATCATACTTATTAATTTTTTTATGTTAATTTGAGTCATTAGATACACTGGTACTTTTCTCATCAGGAAAAAATTATTAAAGGTGATTTTTTTGCCAAACTTAAAATCGCAACCTTACAAAACTTAAAAATCACTAAATTTAGAAGGGCACCACTCAATATGAGAGTCCATATATGGAAAGCTTGTAGTCTCAGCCTAAATTTCGCGAACAGCTGATTAGATAATGGGCTTACTTTTGAAAGCCTGGTCCAATCTCAGTTACTTGGTGGTTGGGACAACAAGAATAAAATAGGGAAAATCTCATATAAATACCAGTTGAATCTGCAAAATCCCCAGAAACCCACCGAATTTGTAAAAAGATTGAGAAGTGACAAGGACCTATGAGGGATATGCAAATTCAAGTGAAAAGTTCACACTGCCTTTAAGTAAATTTATGAAAACGCTAGAGAGAGTAATGTCATTCTATTCTCATTCGAAATTCATTTCTCATTTGACCACCCTAGCACGTTCTTCATCGTCTTCATCGCAACGCTCATTCTTCATCGTCTTCCTCGCGATGCCATGAATCCCTTAAGAAAAATCAGGTTTGATTTTCTGAAATTTTAATCTTTTTGAATGTGGTGGTTGTTGAGGCTGGACTTGATCCATTGTTGTAACGTGAAAGAAGAAGAGATAAAGAAAAAGGCAAACAGTAAAACGAGCTCAGAATGCTGAAAAATCCAGTGATGAACAGTAAATGCGTTTGAGGAAGAAGGTGAACAGTAAATATGAACTTTTAACAAAATTCATAATGGGATTAACAAGTTTAGTAATGGCTTAACTTTCAATGACTATTTTCGTTTAAACCGTCGTTGAAAGTTAAACCAAAAAAAAAAGTTACAACAGTTGTTAAAAGTACTTTTAACGGTTATTTTTTCAAAAACAGTCGTCAAAAAGAGTACTTTTAATTACTCTTTTTTTTCAAAAAAAAGTCATTAAAAACAAGATTTTTTAATGATGTTTTCTTAAAAAATGATCATCAAAGATTGTTTTTCTTAAAAACAAGTTGTTGAAAGTACTTTTAACGACTGTTTTTTTTAAAAAAAAAAAAGTCAAAAAGAGTACTTTTAATTACTGTTTTTTTTTTTAAAAAAAAAAGTCATAAAAAACAGTACTTTTAATGATTGTTTTCTTAAAAATGATCATAAAAAATAGTACTTTTAATGACTATTTTCTTAATAAATATGGATTGTCTTCTCTTTTTAAAGGTGGTCTTTCTGTGGAGTGGTTGAAGAAAAGCAATCATTTTAATGACTGTTTTCTTAAACATAGTCATCAAAAGTTTTTCTTAAATGTTTTTGAAATTTAAGAAAAACAGTCGTTGTAACTTTTTTTTTTTTTGCTTAACTTTCAACGACGGTTTATACGAAAATAGTCGTTGAAAGTTAAGCTATTACTAAACTTGTTAATCTCATTACGAATTTTGTTTAAAGTCCATATTTACTGTTCACCTTCTTCCTCAAACGCATTTACTGTTCATTATTGGATTTTTCAGCCTTCTGAACTCGTTTTACTGTTCGTCTTTTTCTTTATCTCTCCTTCCTTCACCTTCCGACAATGGATCGAGTCCAGCCCCAACAACCACCACATCCCAAACAATTAAAATTTCAGAAAATCAAACCTGATTTTTCTTAAGGAATTCATGGCGTCGCAAGGAAGACGATGAAAAACGAGCGTCACGATAAAGACGATGAAGAACGCGCTAGGACAGTCGAATGAGAAATGGATTTCGAATGAGAATTGAATGACCTTACTCTCTCCAGTGTCTTCATATAGTTACTTAAGGGCAGTGTCGTCGTTTTACTAATCAAGGGCTTCCTGTCCTTTTTTTTGGAATTATAAAGATGATTAAGTTTAAAGCAAGTGTTGAATTAATTATACAAAGCCATGTTTAATTAATGAAGTCTGAATTCAACTGAATTCAAATTAAGTAGCAAGCAAGCTAGAATTAATCATAATTAGTTTTGTTCATCAGTATTCTATAAGATTGAAGAATTATTCATATCTACATTTGATAGGAAAAAGACATAATAATAATTATTCACTTGACTAGGTGGAGACAAGGTCACCATTATATATAATAGGGTTAAGGTGCAAAAATAAACATGTGCTTTTATCAAAAGAGCGCCCAGTAGTAAGTGCTTTTTTTGGGTGCAAAAGTGTACACGTGGTTACAAATTAGGTGCAAAAATATCATTTGACATTTAAGTTTGACTTTGATAGTTAAGTTTGACTTTTTTTGCTAACTGGACGATGATGTGGCATTTCAAAGGTGCAAAAATGTATACGCGTGTCTTTGTCAAAAATTCACATGTGCAAAAAAGACTTACACGTGGCGCTCTTCCGACCAAAGCATACGTCTACATTTTTGTAGCTTTGAAAATGCCACGTCATCGCGTAGTCAGCAAAAAAAGTCAAACTTAACGGTCAAAGTTAAACTTAACGGTCAAACGATATTTTTACACCTAATTTGTAACCACGTGTACACTTTTGCACCAAAAAAAAGCATTTACTACTGAGCGCTCCTCTGACAAAAGCACATGTCTATTTTTGCACATTAACCCTATATAATACCTTCTAATTAAGGACATAGAATTGTCATTGCTTTGACCATCAATAGTGACCTGCCATGTGTTGTGGTTGTGTGTGTGTGTGTCTTCGTTTTGCTTACAATTTCAATATCTTTGATGATCTAATTAATCAATCAAATATCCAAGAAATTATTAATGGAAGGCTAATTATTTTCTATTCATGACGTCATCAACCCGTTCAAATATAGGAATCCTCCGTCTGCAGTCTGAACTAATTATTGACCTTATTCTTCTAATTTATTAAATATCAATAGAATAATGCTCTAAAGTCAAATTGTACTCCATCTGTGTAGTGTATAGATAAAAGATTTGGACGGCGATTAGGTGATCATGTCAAAGAATTAATAAAGTTGACAAAATACACGCTTAGCTATCAAGAAATCTTACATTTTTAGGTCAAAGAATTCTTAAAATCGTAGTAATTAATTAATTTTAAGGATCAAGATTTCTGTGATATTTCCAGAGACTAAATTTAGGAGGAGAAAAAAAAGCAGGAAAAAAATTATTTTAAACAAATAGCGTTCATTGTTAACGTTAGGAAAAGGATATTGTGAAACTTGCATTTGGCTATTGAAAATCATTATAATCATACTACCTCCGGTCATAATTATAAGACCTAGTTAACTTTTTTTTGGAGAGATTAAGGAAGCTAAATAAGTTACTTAATCATTTCATATGTTGTGTTTTCTTAGATTATATATTAGTTTATTAGTCAAACTATTTAGTTTGAAGAAAAAAATAAAAATACTCTAAACTAATTTAATTAATTTCCTTAATCTCTCCAAAAAAGTCAACTAGGTCTTATAATTAAAACCGGAGGGAGTACTTATTAAATTTTTTTTTTTTATGTTAATTTGAGTCATTAGATACACTAGTACTTTTCTCATCAGGAAAAAAATTATTAAAGGTGATTTTTTTGCCAAACTTAAAATCGCAACCTTACAAAACTTAAAAATCACTAAATTTAGAAGGGCACCAGTCAATATGAGAGTCCATATATTTTTTTTTATATATATAAAAAGGTTTTGGAGGGGTTCGACATCGCCCCCACTGCGCGTGCAAGACGCCCGGCTCATGAAGACTTACTGGAGACTTACGAGATCGCCTACCAAAGGAGTCCCAACGACGGCAGAGGGGATCGAACCCACGACCTAATGGCCTAATCTTGGATCCCTTACCATCTATGCCAACTCACATTGGTATGAGAGTCCATATATGGAAAGCTTGTAGTCTCAGCCTAAATTACACGAACAGCTGATTAGATAATGGGCTTACTTTCAAAGCCTGGTCCAATCTCAGTTACTTGGTGGTTGGGACAACAAGAATAAAATAGGAAAAATCAATCCAGGGGAAGCAATTAATCCCTCATAAAGTGATGAAATAAAGTTTGAATCTATATTGGGAGAGGTGCCCACAATTAGTGCCTAACAGTTTCTCGAATATGATTGCTTTTAATAGGAGGATACTTGTATTTATTAAAAAAAAAAAAATCATAGTGCATAATCAAATTTATAAATTAATTACTTAGAAGACTCACAAATTAATCACTCCATACGTCTACTTAATTTAGTTACGCATATTTACCATTTACATAGCACAAATGTATTATTAAAAATATATTTAATACTATTTATCATTCATGTAACATAAATATACAGGTAGAACAATGAGTCTTTACTATCAATAATGATTCTTTTATATAAAATATTTGTGAATTTGATTCTAAGGCGTAATTCTTAGGAAAAAATAGCTAATTTCTGGTAAAGATGTTTTGAGAGTGGGGGGAAGAAAATACCACTTAAACTTTAAAATTCTAAACCAGTGATTTTTTAGCTAAAATGAGTTGTTAATTGTTATAATCTTGTAGTTAATGCATATACTCTTGTAGCTAATTTGGATTAGCCGGAACGGAACCAATGGTTCCAAATACTAGATGGTTTATAAAAAGAAAATATATATACTTTTGTAGTTAATAAGACTTATTTGAGATTTTAAAATTCAAGTAGTATTTTATTGCTCTTTTTTTTCCTTTTAGAGTTTAATTTTAATTTTTTTTATTATAAAAATATATAATAACTTTAATTCTTAAAAATGATTGCAACTTTTATTTAAATATTTAGAATCTAGCTAGATACTTGGATATAATTATTAATTAGAGAGTTTGTCATGCACTGCATTGTGTGTGTAAAAGGGAAATTATATATAATTAATGCAACTTGGTATAGATTATAGGGGAGAATTCTATTTAAATGCCATATGAAATTTTAAAATCCCAAAAGGTCTATTAATATTTGGAGATGATATAAAGGTGACAGAGATCAAATTGGGACTTTAAAATGTTGATGAATTTACCATAATGCTCTCAATTTTTTAATTATAAAAAAGGAAAATGAGCCTTGCCGGAGCACCACCGCGGTAGCCGTTGGAGCTCGGCTCGACCGCCCGCAATCGCCAGCGACCTAAACCCCAGCATCGTGGGTTTTTTTTTTTTTTTTTTTTTTTAGAAAAAATTTGAATCAAGGTGCAAGGTTCCCGCGACACCTTGATAGTGAAAGAGCCAAGTGGCCATTGGCCACCAGAGCTTCTCTGATATATATATGCATTAATATATATATATATATACATATATTCTGGTTAACATTTTTTTCATCAAGAAACACTCTTGTGAAAACCATTACAAATCTTGTCAAACTCATTATTGCTCTTGTTAATCCCATTACGAATTTTGTCAAAGCCAACAAATGTTGGTGAATCGTGTCTTACTTTTTTTCATCAAAAAACACTTTTGTGAAAATCATTACGAATTTTGTCAAACTCATTATTGCTCTTGTCAATTCTATTAAGAATTTTATCAAAGCCCACAAATGTAAGTGAATCATGTCTAATGTTTTTTACATCAAGGAACGCTCTTGTGAAAACTATTACGAATCATGTCAAACTCGTAATTGCTCTTATGAATTCCATCACGAACATTGTCAGAGGCCACAAATGTTAGTGAATCTTGGTTAACGTGTTTTCCATCAGGAAATGCACTTATGAAAACTAGTACAAATCTTGTCAAACTCATTATTGCTCTTGTCAATCCCATTACGAATTTTGTCAAGCTAATTTTTTCGTAATAGTTTTTACAAAAGTGTTTCTTGATGGAAAAAATGTTAAACGTGATTCACCAACATTTGTGGCCTTTGACAAAATTCGGAATAAGATTGACCAGAGTGATAATGAGTTTGACAAGATTCCTAATGGTTTACACAAGAGCATTTCCTGATGGAAAAAACATTAGACAAGATTCACCAACATTTGTAGGCTTTGACAAAATTCAGAATGGGATTGGCAAGAACAACAATGAGTTTGACAAGATTTATAATAGTTTTCACAATAGTGTTTCCTAATGGAAAAAATGTTTGACAGGATTCACCAACATTTGTGGGCTTTGACAAAATTTATAATGAGATTCACAAAAGCAAGAATGAGTTTAACAAGATTTGTAATGGTTTTTACAAGAGCGTTTCCTGATAAAAAAACATTAGACAGGATTCACCTACATTTGTGGGCTTTGGCAAAATTAGTCATGAAATTAAAAAACAATAATGAGTTTGACAATATTCGTAATGGTTTTCACAAAAGTATTTCCTAATTAAATTCACAAGACCAATAATGAGGGGTGTGTATGTGTGTGTGCGCATGCGTACGTGCACGCGTGTGTGTGTATGCGCACATGTGCGCATGTGTATGCGTGTGTGTTCAAGGCCTTATGGCCACCTAGCTCCTTTACTATCAAAGTGGTGTTGGTTTGAGTCCCACCCCTTGCACTTTGATTCAAATTTTTTCAAAAATAAAAATAAAAATAATAATAATAATCAACCTCGCCCCCCTTAAAAAAAAAACCCGGCCCTAGAGCTCCGGCGGCAGTCGGAGTTCAAGCCTTTAGTGGTTGTAGGCCGGCCAATACTGGAGCTCTGGCAACCAGCCACAGTCGTGCTCTGACAAGGCTCATTTTTATTTTTATTTTTTATTTAAAAATTGAAAGTAAAATGATAAATTCATCAACATTTAAAAATCCTAATTTGTTCCATGTGACATTTATGTTTTTTTCAAATGTTTAAAGACTTTTTAGAATTTTGAAATTTCATATGATATTTAAATGAAATTTCCCCTAAATTATATATACACTTGGATAATTGGATCTGTTAATTTTATCATGTATGTGAATCTTGCTGTGTCATTTCCTCAATTAAATTCCATCATGTCAATCAACCACCCATGAAATCACACTTTTATTAATCGAGCTCTCTCTTTTTTAATTAGTCCTATCATGTCATCCTTAAACACTATAACAGAAAAACAGAGAGTAAAAGTTCGCGGAACTGTGGAAGTGAGGAAAAAAAGTCATTAACCCAACACTCGGTGTTAAAAAAAAAAAAGTGGCTAACTGATTTGAAAATTTGCTTCATCCGATCACTTAATTTTTGACTTGTTGATCTTCTTTAGGATTTAGTGAATTGGAAGAGTTCAAATTCATGAATGTGGTTCAATGGTATAATCGATTATCATGGAGAAATTACGTACCAACTAATCATTTCTCATCTAATTACTTAAAAATAAAAAACTGTCAACAATAAGTTATTAGTTGTGGTAATCACGGTCTTACTCTTATAAAATTCAGAATACAGGTTTAAATTTTAGGAAGCGCATTTTATTGAAATAGACGAAAATCTTTTGTACTATAAGTCTCAAAAGAAATTATACCCTTCATTAAATAAATAAAAAATGATTACGATGATCAATTTGATAATAATTTATGTCGAAAAAAAATGAATATTACGTGTGAATAGATAGCCATATGTTTATGATAATCAATTTGATAACAATTTATGTCGAAAAAATATTTAACACGTGAGAAGAGATAGCCATTAGAGTCCTGTTATGTTTTTTCCTAATCTTGGGATTAAATGGCATATTACTTTTAATTTTGGAAAAGGAAAATGTGTGGTTTCCTTGTTTGAGAATAATTGTAGTAATTTGGCTAGTTGAAGGCTATAAATATTATAGCCCAGCAAGCTAATGTTTCGATAATCTTACATGATGAGAAGCTTTGATATGATACAGTTTTGAAAAATATTTTCACTGTTTGAGCTCAGCAGTATTTGATGATGGAGCTTTTCGTCTTTGTGGTCAAACCTAACTCGATCCGGATTAATCTGGACCCCAATAAATCCCCGAGTTAAAAAGGGTAGGTTTAGGATACCGGATGCAAATGTAATAAAAAAAAAAATCACTGGTCTAGAAAACTAATATTGAATGAAATTACCATACTATTGATGAATATGGAAAATAATCGCTAAATTTAACTTGTTCATGAGGAAGGTAGTGACCATATAATGCGGTGCATAAACTAACTATTGAAACTCAATAATGATTCATCATATTCTTTGCAATTGGAAAAAATGGATTGTCATAATGGTTGTCAATAATCTCTCCCTTCATCATTGAAATGAAAATTATACATAAATATTATAATACATTACAAATACTATATTCATGAAAGCTCAAGGCCGTTTAAACATTGAATTAAACTTTTATTTTATGGGTTTAAAAATCATGATTTTTCTTTGTTTAGTCCTATCTTGTCTTCCTCGAGAAGAGGTGTAGGATTGCATCTGAGCTATAATTAATTGTTTGCATATATATATATATATATATATATATATATTTCCTGCCAGTAGCAGTAGCATTTCTTATACATTACACAAAGCTCAAAAAATAAATTGCACTCTTTATATGAATTTATTGAAAAGTTTAATCTATTTGATTAGACTCATCGTTAACATAATCTTTTTCACTTGTTTCAGAGGTCAAATTTACTACAAAAGTGTTCTTATAGGAACATTTTGGTAGTGTAAATTATACTACAAAATTGTTCTTATAATGAGGACCAGAGAGATAGTATAATAAGTACTTTTAAATAATTCTTACTCCGTATATTCTGAAGCGAGTTTATCAATGTAACTAAATGAACTTAATTATTTTGAATTTCAATGGTCATGAATGAGTTGCAGATCATATATATTGTTTATTAGTTGGGAACACTACAATCCACACATATAGTAGCATTTCCTTGAGATGTTTCGATATTATTTAAATAAAAAAAAGATAACACAATCGAAGTTTTCATAAGCGGAATAAAAATTTGCCGTGATAGGCTTAATGTATTCATGAGTTTTATTTATTTATTTATAACATTCTGATTCAAGAGTGTTGTTGAGATATTAAAACAGATCAAAACTTTCTATTCGATTTGGATCCTATAAAACTATAAGCTTATATCCTTAAGATAAAAGAAAAGAATAGAAGAAAAATAAAATGAAGAAAACTTGTGCATGACCCCTTTTCTCATTCATCCTTGTTTAATTAGAAATTCAAATTCAGGTTTAAGTTGAATTAATTATAATTACTTTTTTTAAAAAAAATAAAAATCATCATAAACTAATGCTTATCATATCATAGCAATCAACTTTAATTTCTTAAAATACTATATTTATTATAGACTAAGTTCTAGATCATTATTGATTATTCTAAATAAATTGAATTACACATAGGCCTGATGAATAAAGACACTACCTTGCAACCCCCTTTTTACTATTTCGTTTCTAATGAATATTCGCTTGTTGATGAATTTCATTATATCCTAGTCCATCCAACCCTTAATATAAGATTTATTTACTTAATTTGATTATATTTAAAAAGTTAGTTAAGATAGTTAATATGACTTTTTTCTTAAATACCTTAATCATCTTTCTTAATTCATTTCACCCCTCTTTTACTTAATCATGGTTGAAAGGGTATTAATAGAGGTAAATTGAAAAATATTGAAAAATATAAAAAATATGTCTTATATTTATAATTAAGATCAACTTTATAATTAGATTCTATATTAAAGACCGAAGAGAGAAATTAACTAAGAGCCTGTTTAATTCATGTTTTATACCCACTTCTCACTGCATTTATCAACCGGGTACGCTAATAAATATTACTTTGAGAACATCAAGTATCATATTGGCTGGACCCAATCATGGTTTGTAAGTAATTAAGTAAATAAACTTCAGTTGGGGTTTGGGCCTTTTTGAATAGCAAGATCTTTAAAAAAAATTGAAGCTTGCCTTTTTTGGGCTCTAATTGAAGCCCACCAGCTTAGATGGGACTTCAAAATATTTTGTTCCGATTGTAGGGATTCTTATCTTAATATATTAAGGCAATGCCTTCCTTTCTTACCAAAAATAAATAAAAATAGTTGAATATATACCCTTGTCTTTCGTTCAACCAAGCAAAAAGTCGACATTCTCACTAAAAGGAGGAGGATCATCTAGGTGATGTGAACTTGTGGAACGCATATGGGTTTGAAGTGGAGGCATGTGTAATTTCGGTCACTGTATCTTGAGGAATAAAGTCATAGCATATCATTCATTCTACCTCTCGCAGTCTTTTTATAAATTCGGAGACCTCCAGGGAGTTTTACAAATTCATCTCTGGTATTTAAATGAAATTTTCCCTAAAATTTACATCTCAAGTTCCAAAGGTCATTATCACTTTGTACATTGCCACGAGGTATCTGAATTCAGATTATTTTAAAAATAGTAACAATTTTGATGTGTGTTTAGATTAACTTTCAAAATTTATGTTATCTCGACTCTCTCTCGGTTTGCTAAAAAAAGTTTCTAAAACTATTATTTTGTGGTTTCTCAAACACTCACATAAAACACGTACCTAGCATGTTAAGAATTTTTCATGAGGAAAAATGCTATTACAATAAGATTGATTTAAAATTTAATATTTTTGTGAACTTAAGCTGTTGCAAGTAATTTTTTTTATTAAAAAAAAAAAAGATGTATAGAACGAAAGTCGGTTCAAGAGTGAGATTGCTATGATGAAAAATCTGGTGAATTTATTGAAAGACCCAACTTTATTAATTCTGGCTAATAGATCTCGATAGGCCTCTCAAGTCATGGAAAGGTATCTTATTTTATAAATTTCGCATTGAAAGGCATTGGTTCATATTGGCTCATGTATCCATGAAAGGTGGGAGTCTTATAGGACTTTTGTTACACAAAAATTGTCGAACTGCTGTCTCTTGATAATACTACTATGCCTTTTCCATTCAACTTGGAAGTATTATTTAATGCTACGAGATTACAAAGGATCAGATGTATGGGGATCCTGAAATGTATGATTGGACTATGCAATATGAAGCCTTAGAAAATTTACATCTCAAGATCAATTATTCTCCAAAGGATACCAACATTATCACAATGCTTGTCTACTTTCATTGTCAAAGTGTATAAACACTAAATGTGAAGGTGGTGATGCGGTGGAGGTATCTGTTTTAAAAATTATTTTAAAAATAGTAACAATTTAAAAAGTTTCTAAAACTATTATTTTGTGGTTTCTCAAACACTCACATAAAACACGTACCTAGCATGTTAAGAATTTTTCATGAGGAAAAATGCTATTACAATAAGATTGATTTAAAATTTAATATTTTTGTGAACTTAAGCTGTTGCAAGTAATTTTTTTTATTAAAAAAAAAAGATGTATAGAACGAAGGGAGAAGGTGGTTTGACCAGTCAATGGAAGTTAGAGTCTTGAAGCAGGGTTTTGTAGCTGATTAGTAAGACAATATATTTCTATTTATCAGTTTCTGCCTTAAAAAGATGCAATTGAGAATAACGGAATGAAATGAGGATATGGTGATACTCCTTCTACTCCTCTATATAAGTTACATTTTGAATATTTCTAACTTTTTAATGTAATTTTCATTTTTACTCTTAATTAATTATATACGTCCAAATCAATTGTCACTCATTCACCCTTTTTATAAATAAGAGCATAATTAATAAAAACATATTTCTTATATATTTTTAATCAATTTTAACGGGTTGTTTAATTTATGTAATTTAGTTATCGTGAATCGCAAAGTACTCTCTTTGATCTTTAATATAAGACATATTTAAGTAATTTAATTTGATTAAAGAAATTAGTTGAGTTAAGTAATATGACATGTATTTTCTCAAACACCCTACCTTTTCATTTTCCTTAATTCCCTCATCTCCTTCCCCTTGATTATTGTTGAAGATTGATAAATTAAAAAAAATATGATAAATAAAAAAAATATCTTATATTTTAAATTAAGATTAACTCTGCATAACTTTGGGGAAAGGGATTGAACTAGTGCAATTAAACCCGAAAGCTGGATTGGTTGGTTTTGATCGGCCCAAAAACTAGCGGATCGATCCGTAAATCGATCTAATCCAAGCATCAACCCGATTCATTATTATTTTTTTAAAAAAAAAATCATTTTATATTAATAATAACCATGAAATCTTCACTTTCTCACTGATTTGATCTTTAGTTAGCTTCAATTGACTTCACTAATCTGTAACCTAATACCCTAATCGATTCAATGACCAAGACAATTTTAAAATCTTTAGATTCAACAAATGATAATAGTGAAGGTGTTGGGAGCACGTGAGGCCATGAGAGAACCTCTCAGTTTGCTCAACTTGCTGCCTCCCCCTTTTAAAGCTAATTTTATGCTTACTCCCCTCCAAAAGTATCTTTCCCTTTGTCCTCATTCCCCATAAAACCCACTTTTCTGCTTTCAATTATTCCTCACTATCATGCATCCCTCTTCTTCACTTTTTTATTCGTTGTCATATCATAATTAAGTCATTTTATACTCTTAGTTTTGAGATGTTCTCAATTTAAAATAAAAAATTGAAAAAAAGGAAAAAAAAATTGGGCTTAATGAGTATAAAAAGAAAAAATTATAAATTTATTGCATAACGTTTATGGATTAAAAATTTAAAATTATTTTCTAATCATATTTTATATGGCTACATAATTTGATTAAATCTAACATTGCCAGCTTAATTAAGGATAATTCTAATTTTTTTTTTAATATTCACACAGACCTAAATTTAAAACTTCGAAACCAGCCAACCAACATTGCCAGCTTAATTAAGGATATTTTTTTATATATGGATAGATAAATTATTTTTAATATACTACAATCATATTTATTTAATTGTTTTAAAATATAGTAATTTATTACTAGCATGCATCTGACATGCCTTGCTGTCCAACCCCACTCATCAAATCCGATACCAATAAATTCCAACAAGCCTTTCCCATCAGATTAAATCAAATCGATATTGGTCAAACCGCTTCCTTCATCAGTCATACAAACTTAATCCCTAACTCAGATTCTTAATAACCACCCATGCACCTTCCTCATTGTTCTAACTCAATCATTTTATTATAGTAACTGTCCTTTCCTTTTAATTGCTCCGATAACTAAGCAAGGGTGTCTCCAGCTGAGACACAAAGTACAAAACTTGCTTCCACCCCTTAGATTTAACTATCCCCCCATAACCCTTGTTCTTGACTCAACCGGTAAAGAGGTCGAACATTTTCATTAAAGAACAAATCTTGATTGAATGGTATTGACGGAAAATCCTAACTTCTTAGATACCCAAGAAACGCGAATTTGAGGTAATCATTTTCGCCAACATTAATATTAGTATAACTTAGGAGGAAGAAAGATTTCGTTTTGAACTTATATCGTGGTGAAGCCAACCCATTCCTAAAATTTTAATATAAAAAAACAATTATCAACCCATAAGAATCTGAACTCCTCTGTTTTTATATCCTCCTTTCTTTCTCCTCCACTGATATCCTTCTCTTTCTGGACTCTGTTCTCTGCATTTAATGCCTTCCAGTAGTCCTGTTGGGTAATGGGGAAGAAAAAAGGAGGTAGCTCATGGTTGAGTGCCGTCAAAAGAGCCTTCAGATCTCCAACCAAAGACCAAATCGACGAAGACAAGGTACAATAATTAAACTATCCCCATTTTCTCATTTCTTCATAAATACGAAAATAACCACACACTCAACTTCTTCTTCTGTTCTTCTTCATCTGGGTGTTGCACAGAAAAGAGAAAAACGAAGATGGATCTTCAGAAAACCGGTAATAAACCACGAATCACCGAGTTCCCAACAAACCCCGGCAGAGGAGAAGCCTGATGCGGCCGAGGCAGCCACAGATCAAAAGCACGCGCTGGCTGTGGTGGTCGCCGCCGCTGAGGTGGCCATGGCCACAGCTCAGGCGGCTGTGGAAGTGGCTAGACTTACCAGACCACCTAGTCATACGAAGGAGCACTATTCAGCTATTGTGATTCAAACTGCTTTCAGAGGATACTTAGTAAGCAAAGAAAATCAAACACTCAACAGATCTTAGCCTCCATTTTGTTTAAACAGCAAGTTAATGTGAGAATGTTTCTTTTGAAGGCAAGAAGGGCTCTTCGAGCTTTGAAGGGGCTGGTAAAATTGCAAGCATTAGTAAGGGGTCACAATGTTCGGAAGCAAGCGAAGATGACACTTCGGTGCATGCAGGCTCTGGTCAGAGTTCAAGCTCGGGTGGTTGATCGGCGCGTGAGGCTGTCATATGATGGAAGCAGTAGAAAATCAACGTTTAGTGACACAAATAGCCTCTTGGAATCGCGTTATCTTCAGGACATTTCAGATAGAAGATCAATGGTGAGTGATTTTAAGACCTCTTTTTTTTGGGTTTTAAGGTCAACCAGTTGGTTTAGCTCTCATAACTTTTTGATGATTTGTTTTGTGCGTTTGAAATTTTGCAACACAGTCAAGAGAAGGAAGCAGTATTGCAGATGATTGGGATGAAAGGCCACACACAGTTGAAGAAATTAAAGCTATGTTGAGGCAGAGAAAGGAGGCTGCTTTGAAGCGAGACAAGTCCTTGTCTCAAGCTTTCTCTCAACAGGTTCATTCATTCTCCCTACTCTGTTTTCACAGTCTCCTCTGTTTTATAATATTTGGATATTAATACTCTGGTTTTGCTGAATTGCCAATCTTTATTTGGGTTTGGCTGAGGTCGAAAATTTGATATAAAGCTAATCAATTACAGTACTCTCTCCAATGCTTAATATAAAAAACGTTTAACTTATTTGATTAAGGAAGTTAGTCTTACATTTTTTTTTTCTAAAACACCTAGACATCTTTCTTAATTTCTTAATTCTTTCTCTTTCTTGATTATTATTGAAAAATGGTAAATTAGGAACATACAAATATAAAAATTATATTTTATATTTAGGATTAAGATTAATTGTCCAAATATATCTTTTATATTAAGGAGAGAGGGAGATAAAAAAGAAAATAAGTGTAAAGAGGTGTATTCATTATAAACTTTTTGAGTTCTCTATAATCATGAATAGAGAGAGTGAGATTAACGCACAAGAATTAAGATTACATGTGCAATTTTCTTTCTTTTTGGACACTTTTGTTCTTTTTTTATTTACCTTTCTGTAAAATCATTAGAGAATCATGATCTTATAGATTGGGAATGAAGAGAACTTGCATAACAATGTGATATATAGGTCTGGAGAACCGGAAGACGGCCGTCAATTGGGAATGAAGAGGAGCTGGAGGAGAGGCCGGCGTGGTTGGAGCGGTGGATGGCGGCGAAGCCGTGGGAGATGAGAGGAAGATCATCGGTTGATCATCAAAGAGACACTATCAAAACAGTAGAAATGGACACATCTCGTCCTTACTCATCATGTTTAGGATCTAACTTCAGAAAATCACACCCAAATTACCAATATAACCCACACCAACATCAGCCTCAGAGACACTCTGTAGCATCTCCATTCCACCAAAACGCGTTGTCCTCGTCATCTCTTTACCATTCCCCTGCAACTCCGTCTCCTGCGAAATCCCGGCCAATCCAAGTCCGGTCCGCGAGCCCTCGCTGTGCCAGGGAAGATAGAAGCTTCCATAGCACATCTCGAACACCAAGCTTGAGGTCCAACTATCATTACACAGGAAGCTTGTACCAATGTGGAAGAGGTGGTGGAAGCAGCAACAATTGTGGCGCTTCGTTGCCTAATTACATGGCGGCTACCGAGTCTGCCAAGGCGAGGGTCCGGTCTCTGAGCGCGCCGAGGCAGAGGCATTCAACATCAGAGAGAGACAAAGGTGGATCAGCAAAGAAGAGGCTTTCTTTCCCTGCTCATCCTCCTGGAGATGCCTATGTTCATGGCGGTTATAGCAGTTATGGTAGTTATGGACATAGTCTGAGGAGTCCAAGCTTCAAGAGTGTGCGTGGATCACATTATGGGATGGATCAAGTTTCCATATATTCTTCTTGCTGCACAGAGAGCCTTGCTACTGCTGCTGACATGTCTCCTTCAGCTGCTGATCTTAGAAGGTAGTTAGCCTGAGATATTCAACTATCATACAAGGTTGTCACTTGTTGATCAATTCTAGGTTTGTGATGTTAATGCTCTCCTGAGAAAAAGAAGAGAAGAATTCTTACGTATTTATATTGTATTCGGGAAACATTTGTTCTTGGGTAAATTTTTATTGACTCAATTGGTGTAGAGAGTGTATTTTAAGGTTAAGAGCGTAGAAGGACTTATTTGTTTTGTGAGGGAGAGTTAAGAGTGATTAAAGTGTGATCATTCTTTAATTTGCTTTTCAAGATTTTGGTGAGCTTGCCATCATAAAGTGACATGTTTGTGATGTTGACGTTGAAACTTCCAAAGTGTCTTGACATAAATATGTAACTGAGGTAAAGTTATAGATAAATAAATGTTAATTATGGTTCTTGAGGTAAAGTTCTGAGTAGTTAAAACCCAGCAGCATTTACAAACTCATGCTTTTATGATCTTATTCCATTTGATTTGAATTTAGTATAATGTAACTTTACCATATAGTTTGATTTAATAAACATATATATATATATATATAATTTTATTTTTTTTTTTGGGGGGTGAAGAATGATGGCGAAGGTTTTGTGGCTTTTGGTGGGAATCTGTTAAAAAGCTGCAAAAAGAGGGAGTGGGAGGTGGACAGTGGTATTTTAAAGCTTGGTTGAGATTATTTTGTCTGGTGTTTCAAAAGTTTTTATTTATGTAAATCGGACTTATTTTATTTACTTTGAAAAATGATTTTAAAGATTTCAATCATTATTCCAAATAAATACTAAAATATCACAAAATTCTTTCTTCACAGAAATTAACTCATGAGCACATGCGTTTATGAGCTTTTTGGGAGTCCATCTTCCCTTCTATAATTTGTACAAAGTCCGTCCTTTTCAAATCTAGTATTTTTTTTTTGGTATAAAAGTGGCAAAATAGTTTGAAATATATTTTTCAACAACTTTCCTTAGATTTTATAATAATTTCATAAAATCCCCTGCCAACAAACAAATAATTTCGTAAAACATAAAAGTACCTTTTGTTATAAATTAAAGGTATAATGAAATTAAGAACTTTTAAAATGATTGTTTTCTACTTTAATTTATTTCTTTTAAATGTATATCTACAACCCATAATGACAACACATACTTGTAATTCTTGAGTAAGTTTTTGTTTTCTGTTCTAATCCTTAAGGAACTGTTTTTTCCCCCTATTGAACTGAGATTTCTTAATTATCTTAACGCACTATTATTTCTTTTAAATGGATAGGCAACTTGTAATGATGAAATTAGAGAAATGAGAATGAAGAAGATGGAGAAGAAAATTGAAGATGGGTGGGATAACATTAAAACTTAGAAGGAAAAAAAAAAAAAAAAAGAATGAATCAGACAGCTCAGTGAATAACACTTGTGGCATTGTTCTGGCAACATTCAGTTCACATAACCCAACCTCCAATTTATATATAGTGTCAATATATTTTGCTGCACTCAACAATCATTTTTTAAAAAAAAAAAATGAAGCCACATGCCTCTTTATTTCTTTCTCTCTGATTTTTTAAATGAAACTACTTCACCTACCAATGGCCTATACAATATTATTATTATTTTTCGTTTTATTTATCATATAAAAGCATCGGTTTTAAATCTCCAAAAAATTATTTTTCCCCCAAAAAATGAAGTTTATCAGATTTAATATAAATAGAGATAGTCTGAATATATAATATGTCCAACAAAAAATATATGAATACTTTTTTAAAAATTTATTATTGCTCCAAGTTTAGATTATCTTTTGTCATATTTCAACTTAACTCTAGTCCAACGACATATCTAAAAATTTACTTATTTTTTTTATGGGTAAAGAAGCAAAAATACACACGTGTTTTACTATCGGGAGCGTCCAGCACCATATGCTTTTTTTGGGAGCAAAAATACACATGTGATTACATTTTAGGAGCAAAAGTCACACTACCGTTAAAATCTAACTTAACAGTGCATTTGCAATAGAAAATGTCATATTTACAACAACATTTAAATACCTGGATTTTGAATATAGAAATGTCATTTACAAAAAAAAATGATATATTTACAACAAGAAGTGCTGTATTTACAACAAAATTTAAAATCTGGTCATATTTACAAATTTAAAATACCATATTTACAACAACATTTAAACACCTGAATTTTAAACATTGAAATGTCATTTACAACAGCAAAAGACTAGATTTACAATAGGAAGTGTTGTATTTACAACAAAATTTAAAATCTGGTCATTTACAACAGAAAAAACCATATTTACAACATGCTAGATTTTAATTGGTGGTGTAACTTTTGCTCTTAAAATGTAACAGGATGTGTATTTTTGCTCCCAAAAAAGCATATGGTGCTAGGCTCCCGAGGATAAAAGTGTATGTGTATTTTTGCTCATAAACCCTTCTTTTATTTAATTTTGATCAAGAGTGTCTTTAAGCTATTGTGGACTTGAATTAATCACTTTTGAGGTTGAAAGTATAAAGGGTTTTCGTTTTTTTCAACATGTGTGTTTTCTTTTAAAGTAGGGAAAATATCACTCAGGTCCCAAAGAACATAAAAGATATCAAAAAAGTCATAACCCAAAATCACTTATCAAAAAAATCCCTTAATATTAGTTATATTGATAACAGGAAATGTTATATTCACAACAGAAAGTTCTATACTCACAACAAAATTTAAAAACCTGGTCATTTACAACAGAAAAAACTAGATTCACAACATGAAGTGTTATTTTCATAACAAAATTTAAAAACCTGGATTTTGTTTCAAACTTAGATCCCTAAGCATACAGAGACCATTTACAATAGAAAAAGATATATTGACAACAAGAAGTGCTATATTGACTTGAATTTCAAAATGGCTCCAGGTTTTTATATTTTGTTGTCAATATAGCACTTCATGTTATCAATATAGCTTTTTCTGTTGTGAATAGCTTCTGTACGTTTAGGGACCTGAGTTTGAAACAAAATCCAGGTTTTTAAATTTTGTTGTGAATCTAGCTTTTTCTTTTATGAATGACCTTTGTACGCTTAGGGACCTAAGTTTGAAACAAAATCCAAGTTTTTAAATTTTGTTGTGAATATAGCACTTCCTGTTGTGAATTTAAGATTTTCTTTTGTGAATGACCTTTGTACACTTAGAGACATAAGTTTAAAACAAAATCTAGGTTTTTAAATTTTATTGTGAATAAACACTTCCTGTTGTGAATATAGCTTTTTCTGTTGTTAATGGACAAGTTTTAAAATTTTGTTGTGAATATAACACTTTTTGTTGTGAATATAAGACTTCCTATTATCAATACAACAAATATCAATAATTTGAGATAAGTTTGAAAAGTTTTAAAAATGGTATATGTTTAACTAATTATGTTAATTTCAAAAATTAGTTAACATGTTTTTTAAAAAGACTGGACGAGTAAAATCTATATATACTTAAGTATAATAATGAATAATATGCAATATCGGATACGACACATCCCTTTAATTAACACCCAAGAAAATTTGTTCTAATCTTTATTCTTCTTCTTCTTGTTTTTTTTTTTTTGTTTTTAAATATTCTCATCTTTATTCTCAAGTCATGTCATCGTGAGAAAAACCATATATATCCTGATAAGCATTATACCGGCCCGTTATATATATATATATATATATATATATATATATTTTATCTTGTTCTAAATAAATATAAGTGATTTTTTGGGTAATTTTGAAAATGTGGTTTTAAAAGCTTTTTTTTTTTTATATAAGCTGAAATAAAACTTTTCTCGCATACTTACCTCGTAAATCGTAAAAACTATTCTCCAAAAATTAATTCAAACACACACTAAGACTTAGTTGATTATTTTTAAAAAGATTAAGGAATCTAAATAAATTACTTAGTTATAGTATATAATATATAGGAAAAACACTTCCAATGTTGTAGGAGAAGTGTATTAGATGCATTTTACGCACACACAAATGAAATGGTGGGACCCACATATATATATATAATTAGCATTTTTATATATATATAAATAGTAATTATATATATATGTGGGTCCCACCATTTCATGTGTGTGTAAGAATCTTCTTCTTCTCATGCAACATAAGAAGTTTAAACCCCATAATATATATATATATATAATTAGATTATAGATTAGTTTATAAGTCACACAAATTAGTTTAAAAAAAACAATAAATATGAATACTCTAAATAATTTATTTTGTTTCATTAATCTAAAAAAAGTAGTTAAATTGATATTTAGGAGCAGGATAATATATAATATATATAGTGACAAACTTGTTACGCGTGCACGTGACAGTACAGAGACTGGAGAACACATTTTAATTTGTTAGCTTGATCGGCTGCTGGAGCCATTCACATTTAGAACTCATCCCTCCCAACTAAAGTAAGATCGAACATTGATTTCAAAACAAGGATCTTCAACTATTAGCCATATGCTCTTTTCCTTTTCTTCTACTCTTCAACCAAGCTACTGCATACCCCCCCCCCCCCCTCTCTATACATATACATACACATAACATCCACAAAAACAAACACTAAAGTTCAAAACTTTCAACATGTTACAACACAAAGCCTTCAGATCCGTTTTGTCATCCATTTCCTTCTTCTTTTTCTTACTTTTTACCCATAATCTGGTTATGGCGACTCCTCCAGAGGACCCCATAAAGTGTTCTTCTCCAAAAAACACAAGCTGCACAATCACAAACTCCTATGGCGTCTTCCCTGACAGAACCACTTGTTCTGCTTCACAAGTTCTGTACCCAACTTCAGAAGACGAACTCGTATCAGCGATCGCGTTCGCGGCGAAAAACAGGATGAAAATGAAAGTAGCAACTCGTTACTCACATAGCATCCCAAAACTGGTTTGCCCAGATGGCCAAAATAATGGGTTGCTTATAAGCACCAAGTATTTGAACCAGACAGTGAAAGTTGATGTGGAAGAGAGGAAAATGGTCGTTGAAAGTGGCGTGACTTTGAGGCAGCTGATAAATGAGGCTGCAAAAGTAGGACTAGCTTTGCCCTATGGACCCTACTGGTGGGGCCTCACCATTGGAGGACTTATGGGCACAGGGGCTCATGGAAGCTCATTGTGGGGAAGAGGAAGTTCAGTTCATGATCATGTGGTTGAGGTTCGGGTCGTTGTGCCAACAAGTCCTGAAAATGGCTTTGCTAAAGTTTTGGTTTTGAAGGAAGGAGATGAAGATCTCAATGCCGTTAAAGTTTCCCTTGGTGTTCTTGGAGTTCTTTCCCAGGTCTGTCTTAATTACTTCTTACTTTTATTTTAATTAGTTCATTCTCTTTTGGCGATTAATTAGAAATTCTAAAAGTATAAAGCTATCTCATATATATATATATATATATATATATATATATATATTACTCCTTTCTGTCTTTAATATATGACTTACTTATCTAATTTGATTAGATTAAGAAAGTTAATTAAGTTATTTAATATGACATATATTTTTTAAAATATCATAATCATCTTCTTTAATTTCTTCATTCCCACTCCTTCTCGATTATTATTGAGGAAGATCAATATAAGTAAAGATTTAAAAGATTGACACATATAAAAACTATGTTTTATATTTAGAATCAAGACCAACTCTTAGATATGTTTTGGGAGTTCTTTCCCAGGTCTATGATTAATTACTTCTACCTTTTATTTTAATCAATTAGTTCATTATCTTTTACAGATCAATTAATTCAACAAGAATTTTAAAGTATAAAGCTGTCTCATAAATACTAGTACTCCCTTCAATGCTTAATATAAGACATTTTGAGGGAATTAATAATTTTGATCTTAAATATATCACATAATTTTCATATTTGTCATTCTTATTACAATTTATCCCTATTAATGCTCCCTCAACAATATAATAATCAAGAAGGAGAAGGACAGAAGAATTAATAAAGATGATTGAGATGTTTTAGAAAATGCATATCATATTAACTAACTTAACTAACTTTTTAATTGATCTAATCAAATTAAATAAATATATTTTATATTAAGAACTGATGAGTAATATTTTGGATAGAGAGTGAAATCTAGAAGAAAGGCGATCAAATTGGTTCAAGAGACATTAAAAATGGGTATTTTGGATAAGAAAAGACATGAATAGTAATGAAGAGCTTTACGATGTTTAGTATATATTCTTTTATAATTAGTAACATGGCCCGTGAAGACACATTTCAAAATGGATCTACCGTGTATAGTTAAGTTAACCTCCCTTAAAGTTTATGAAAACTATACACCTGATCTCCAAGATTATTACAGCCATTCTTATCTCATCAATTCAAAACCTGACTTTCACTGCACAAGATTAGGCTATTAATGAACTGTTCTACCACGAATTCTCTGCATAAAGCGTAAACTTGATAACTATGATAATTCAGGTTAGACGTTGGCAAAAACAAAAAGATAATTAAGGTTAGACACATTATATATATGTTAATTCTTTACGTAGTTATTTAGTAAAATTGATAATTAAGTAATCACACCCGTAAAGACACACTAATGTTTAGAGACACGACATTGTTATTTTTTATTATTATTATTGAAAAACACTTCAATCTAATAATTGCCTTCGTGGTAATATAATAAAATTTCTTTATTAATTAAATTTAATGAAGATATAATTTTGGTGGAGGGTATGATTTGGGAGTGCCACTAAATTTGACTAAGCAAAAAGGTTAAAGTGATAAATGACGGTGAAGAAGCTGAGTGTCCTCCATCACTTTTGAAGTCAAAGGCCATAAGGATGAATATATAGTATATATAACTAGAATAATTTGTTGAACTAGAGATCCAAAATCCAATCACAAGAAGACAGTTAGTTCGCTAATTGGCTAATTGATACAATTAGGTTAATACAATCCTTTGAGTCACTTTTCTGTCTCCGACTTATAAGTGCCATTAGAAAGCAAACAAAAAGAACACACACACACACACACACACACTCTCTCTCTCTCTCTCTCTCTCTCTCTCTCTCTCTCTCTCTCTCTCTCTCTCTCTCTCTCTCTCTCTCTCTCTCTCTCTCTCTCTCACTCTCTCTCTCTCTCTCTCTATATATATATATATATATATATATATATATATATATATATTAGTGTTACATACATTCTACTCCTCTCTCTGGTCCTTATTATAAAGCATTAACAAACTTTTCTCACAAACCAATAAAAGTAGTTAAAGTCAATAAAGTTATCCTGAAATCTAAGTAATTTCAAATATTACCTCTACTAATTGCACTAAACTCTAATATTATATTAATTATTACTCTCACCTACTACTTTTATTAATTAGGGGTAGACATGGAAAAAAATAATCATTGCTTTTGGGAATAAGCAAATACTTTATTAAAAAGATCAAATAAACTTACTAGTTGGTGCCTTATAATAAGAATCAGAGGGAGTAATATTGAGTGCGGACAATATAGTCAGATCAGTTAGACTAATTTAATATGTTTACCCCACCAGTTTTTGATTATGCCTTTCTGTTTGTCGGCACACACCCGCATGTTCTGAGAGAGTTAAAGCAGCATTATTAAAAAGCACATAGAAAACCACTAATGTTTTGAACTCAAATTTTTGCCATATAGTGTATATCTGCTTATAAAAGAATATGGTTTAAAAAAGATATTTGAGCAATAGGTTTAATTTTGGCTAAACTTTGAAAAATATGTATTCTGACTAAAATTACCATAATTTATTAATTATACTATATGGAGTTGCAATGAGTAATTCATTCCTCTACGTAAATAAGTGCCCAAGACAACTTGTTGTGTGTCCATGTTCTTCTGATGAATAGGACGAGGGAAATACTATAATCAAAATTAATTTATTTTTAACAAAAATATGAAGACTTTATATATATAACCGCTGAATCAATACGGAATGTTCTCTTTAAGGTTGATTCCTTAAAATGCTATACGAGATGATCGGTTATAATGCCTTTCGCAGATAACTATAAAACTAGAACCTATGTTCAAGAGATCCATAACGTATTTGGTGAAAAATGATTCGGACTTGGGAGACCAAGTGGCTAGTTTTGGACGACAACATGAGTTTGCAGATATAACGTGGTACCCATCTCAACAAAAGGCTGTGTATCGTGTGGATGATCGTGTCCCAATCAATACCTCGGGAAATGGCCTTTATGACTTCCTCCCTTTCTGTCCCACTGCTTCTCTTGAATTGGCTCTTGTCAGAACCATTGGTCAGCTATTTTCTATACCTCTCTTTTTCTTTATATATTGTGGTCAATGGAGTTTGAAAGTGGAAGAAACATACGTATGTAGTTTACGCGTTTATTGATAAGGATTTGATCTCAAAACTTAACTTCTAGTGGTCGTTTACTTTTTATGCTTATAGTAAGTTCATTGGAAGCTAAGAATAATTTTGTGGGTTTTAACTATAGTAATTATAGAGAAATATTATAGAGAAAGATGAAGAATCATATGTATTGTTTATGGAAGAGTAACATGTTCATACAACAATTGAAATCTAATCTATTCCCCACCACCTAAGGGTGATGAGCTAATTAACCTCATTTGGTGACTTGAGAGAAACTCTTCTCTCTCCAGAGAGAGAAACCCAAATTACCCTTTTTTTTTTACATATATGTGCCTGTTTGATAAACTCTCAAACTGTGGTTTCGCAAGTTGAGATAATTTTTTTTTCATAATTTTTTTTTCATATGCTCATAAATCGTAAAAGCAATTCTGAAAAGTTAAAACAAACATGAGATTGATATTCCTTCACTCTAATCTAAACCACTTTGCCAAAACCTATATTTATAGAGTTCAGCCATTAACTATCAATCATTTTAACTAACAAGATAAAATCTTAACTATAATTCAATATTTTAATATATAGAATTATTGTGCATCTTAAAGCAATGTAATCACTAAAAAGTCTCACTATAAATGAGTTATATGTAATGTAAGATCTGGTACAAGAAATGACAACAGGTTACTTGTTACTCACTCCTTATGGTTATAGAGTTTTTTTAGTGATTAGATTGTTTGTGTAGGATTGCAAAGTAATTCTCCTAATATTTTTTTTTACAAAGAGCTTTACTTGCTTATATATCTTTTTGTTTGGAACACAGAGGATGTTCAAGAATCTACCAATGATGCTAATGGGAAGTGCTTGGTTGCAAAGACCGTAACCGATACGCTGATCAACTCTGCTTATGGACTCACAAACAATGGTGATCATCATTTCTTTTATTTATCTATGATCAATCAAGTAAACATACAATAATATATTCTTGTACCACAGTTTGTCCTTAAGATTTTCCTGAGGCTGTTTCAGAACCAAGTAGCTTTATTCAATAATGTTTGGTACACTTGCAGGCATAATCTTCACAGGGTATCCAGTGATAGGGTTTCAGAATCGCCTTCAAGCCTCAGGTACGTGCCTGGACAGCCTTAAGGACGCAAAGTTCACAGTCTGTGCATGGGACTCAAGCGTAAAAGGGGAATTCTTCCACCAAACCACGTTTAGCATACCTTTACCTTCAGCAAAAGCTTTCATAGAAGACGTGCAAAAGCTGGTTCAGATAGAACCTTTGTCACTATGCGGACAAGAACTCTACAATGGAATCCTCATGCGTTACGTCAAAACCTCAAGTGCCTTCTTGGGCAAGCAAGACGATGCTGTAGACTTTGATATCACATATTACAGAAGCAAGGACCCTATGAACCCTAGGCTTTATGAAGACATTCTTGAGGAGATTGAACAACTTGGGATCTTCAAATATGGAGGGTTACCTCATTGGGGAAAGAACAGAAATTTAGCGTTTGATAAGGCTATAAGAAAGTACAAATTTGCAGACAACTTTCTGAAGGTTAAAAAGAGGTTTGATCCACAAGGGCTTTTCTCTAGTGAATGGACTGATCAAGTTCTTGGATTAAAAAAAGGATTGATGATAGAGAAAGATGGATGTGCTTTAGAAGGGATGTGTATATGTTCACAGGATAGTCACTGTGCCCCAAGTAAGGGATACTACTGCAGATCAGGCAAAGTTTATAAGGAAGCTAGGGTTTGTGCTCGTGTGAAGTCTAAAAGAATGTGAGAGTTACATATAGAATAAGATGTTCTTGATGATATGAAGATGGCAAATGTGGATTCTCCAATAGACTGATACATACATAGGATGAAAAGAAACGATTACTTTTTTTACTACGAGATGTATCTAATATAAATAAAAATAGAAGCTGAAAAGAAATATAAATTATTAACAGTTTATATTCAATTTTAATAATTTATGTTTATAGATTTTAATTTTTTTTTTAAAAAATTGAACACGCCAATATATTGCTGGAATTTGAGTTTTTTTTTTAATAATTTATGTCTTCTATTGGATTCAAACTCGAGACTTATAGGAATCTAGTCGGAGGCAATCTTATTTGAAGCGTTGTCAAATATTAAATAAGAACACTTCTTCTTATGGGATTTGAACCTTGTGAAGGATTAGTCATTTTCTCTAAACCCAACCACCCACCGTTGAACAATGTTAATTTGTGAACTTTTTTTTTTTTTTGCTAAGAAATTTTTAGGAAATGGGTTGGGCTCACCCACAGTCCAAGGGCAGGGCGCTTGGAGCCCACCCACATGGCATACGCGGGAAGAATACACTCCGCTTCCACCTCTACCAGCGTTTCCACTGCTTCCTAGACCCCTAGGATGCCTCCCCCAGCGCCTTGACCAACGCAAGGATCGAACCCCCTCCCTTTAGGTGAAGAAGTCCGACCCCTTTGTCAGTTGAACCCAAGGACGAGAGGTAATTTGTGAACTTAAACATAGCATACGTCGAAGAATTTTTTTAATGGGCCAGGGCTTTCATGACCCAAATAGAAAAATTCAATCTGGGCCGAGCTTGTTTAGGAGCAACAGATTCACAAAATTGGGCCTAACACGGTTTTGGAGAAAAAGATTGGTTAAATTTTGGGCAAACTTAGACAAGTCAATTGAGCTTAAAGCAGCATTTCACCTAATCTCATGGCTGGTCAAGGTGCTATTGTTCTCTTTGGTAACAATACTCTGCTCATTCTACTTCTGTAGAAGAGGTGGATTTAATCACAATAAGTTCTAAGAAGATTAAAAATGGAGTGCCCCTCTTGGAGGATAATTCGAACAGTCACTGGCCAAAGTTGGGAAGGAAGGACTCAAAGCCAGTCAATGGTTCTATCTCGTTTGTAGATATGCTCAAAGGAGTTAACCAAGAAGGCGTCTAGGAGTCGGACACAATTGTGGAACGTGATGGAGATGATATTTCAGATGACTCCATGTCAGACGATGGTGAACCTCCATGTGAAACTATTGAAGATCCTCATAGAAATTTCCCAACCTTTGTCTTCTATGCTAAGATGAAGAAACGTATGTACAAAGCCTGGAACAATTCGATTATTATTAAACTTCTAGGTAGAAGTATTGGGTATAAAGCATTAGAAGCGAGAATCCAGTTCTTTTGGGCGAAACGAGGGGTTACCAAGTTGATTAATATAGGAGAGGCTAAGTGCCGCATCCCAAATGCGCCTACGATGAGACAAGAGAAACAGGTACTGTCAGAGATTCAATCAGAGGGGAACAGATGTGCGGACAAAAGATCAAGGGAATTGGGGGTTGTATTGGAATGAAACCAATTGGGCGTAATTACTTATAATGGGCAAGGTAATCTTTTATTGCCAGGGAGTAGTGATTGTGGGCCTAGTCTTGAGGTGTCTCATCCCGATGGCCCAAGTGATGCTGTTCTAGGGCCTTATGATCCAGGTGATCCAGGTGTAGGCCAAAATATCATTGAAGAGGATGAGCTTATGGAAGTAGGGCCTTCTCTATAGAAGCCTTTAATTTGTGAGCCCAACGATGATTTAATGAGTAGCGTTGAAGCGGTTCCTGAGTCCCAGTTAGCTTCGGGATGTTAGGTTATTATTTCTCTTTTGGTTTTTTATGGATTGTTATATGTATTGGAATACCCGAGGAGCCTGTGGTTAGGGCCTTCTTAGGAATTTAAGACTGTTATGCAAAGGGCCCAAGCCCAGTTTATTGATTTTAGCTGAAATGAAGACAGAAGTTTCCTCTCGTTTCTAGTCTCTGCTTTCTCTGGGTTTCGATTCAGTGAAAGTTATTCCTAGTACTGGCAGATCATGTGGGTTAGCAATTGTTTGGAAGAGCTCTTCGATCTCGGTTACTATTCTTGAAGAAAATAGGCAATTTTTCCATCTTCAATGTCAGTCACCGGCGTCTTCTACCTTCTTCTTAACTGCTGTATACGTTGTTCCTCACTCCAATTTACGTTTGGAATTGTGGAGCAATCTATTGAGGATTTCACAGAGTATTTCTTATCCATGGAGTATTTTAGGGGATTTTAATGATATCCTTACGACTGATAAGTGAATTAGCAGCAGAGGTGGTAATCTCATTCGTATAAAGTGGTTCCAAGATCGGGTAAATGAGTGTGGCTTGGTGGATATGGGCTCGGTCGGACCAAAGATAACCTGGAAAGGTCCTCGGATTGATGGTTCTTCTCGGTTATTTGAGAGGCTTGACAGAGCATTTGCTAACTGTTCTCTCTTGGATTTACTTCCTGACTCCTTTGTTAAGGTACTTCCTCGTATAGACTTTTCAGACCATAATCCTTTATTGCTGTTTATTGGAAATAAGCTGGATGTTTCTAGAATAGGAAGGCCTTTTCGCTTTGAAGCAATGTGGCTGAGCCATGCGGAATTTCCTAATTTCCTTAATCGTAATTGGTCCTCCCAGAATTGTTTGGTTGATAATCTGGCTTCTTTCAAGGACTCTCTATTACTATATGGAATAGGGATGTTTTTGGTTTAGTGGAACAGAGGAAGAATAATATTTTTGCGCGTTTAAATGCCATTCAGAGGTCCAAAGCTGATCCTTATTCTAATTTCCTTTGTGCCTTAGAATCTCAACTTCAAAAGGAATTAGGAGAAGCTCTCAGATTAGAAGAAATAAAATGGTTTCAGAAGTCCAGATCGGATTGGATTTCAAAAGGTGACCGTAATACTCACTTTTACCATTTGAACACAAAGACTCGTAGAAGAAGGAATGAAATTATATCTCTTAAGGATGCTAATGGATTATGGATTGAGCATGAAGAGGAAGTTAAGAAGCATGTTACGTCTTTTTTTTAAAGAACTATTTCAAAATGAAGATAACTAGGGGATAGCTTTCAATCGAGAAGCTCTTTCCCTAGAATTGATTCTGATATTCTAAGTTCAATGGGATTGGAGCCGTCTATTGATGAAATCCGTTCTGCTATTTTTGCTATGGGCCCCTATAAGGCACCAGGTTTTGATGGGTTCTCTCCAATATTTTTCCAAGCAAATTGGGAGATTGTTGGGGCTTCCTTATGTAACTTTGTGCAAGAGGTGTTTAAGGGCAAGGTTTCTTTAAAAGATGCCAATAAAATGCTGATTGCTTTGATTCCAAAGGTTAACAATCTTGAAATGGTCAGTCATCTAGACCTATATCTCTTTGTTCAGTCCACTACAAGTGTGTCATAAAAGTCATTACTTCTAGATTAAAGAGTGTAATGGATGAGCTGATTTCTCCCTTTCAAGCCGGATTTATTAAGGGAAGGCACATCCAAGATAACATTATTATAGGCCAGGAAGTCCTCCACTCTATGAAAAAGGCTAAGGGTAGGAAAGGACTAATGGCCTTAAAGATAGATTTAGAGAAGGCTTATGATAGGTTAAGCTGGAACTTTTTGAAGGATGTTCTTACAGAGGTGGGTTTCGATGCTGGCTTTATTTCTCTAGTCATGAATTGTGTCACCTCAGTTTCATATAATGTCTTGTGGAATGGTGAGAGGACTGAATTTTTTGATTCTCATAGAGGGTTAAGACAAGGTGACCCTATTTCCCTTTATTTGTTTGTCCTATGCATTGATCGTCTTTCCCTCATTATAAGTGATGTTGTGGAAGTCTATTCGGTTATCTAGAGATGGGCTTGAAATTTCCCATCTTATGTTTGCAGACGACCTATTGCTCTTTGGAGAAGCCACGGCTAATCAGGCGAAGTATATCATGTCTTGCATGAATAGATTTTGTATGGCATCGGGGGGAAAAGTTAGTTCTTCCAAGTCTTCCATCTTTTTTTCTCCGAAGGTCCCTGATTCGACTAAACAGTGTATTCAGGCTATTACTCAAATGCATATCTCAACTGAAATTGGTAAATATTTAGGTTTCCCCGTATCAAGGAAGAGGAAACCTCATGAAACGTTCCAGTATATTGTAGATAAAGTGAAGTCAAAGCTAGCATTGTGGAAAGCCAACTCGCTATCTATGGCAGGGAGAATCACGCTAGCCAAATCAGTCCTTAGTACAGTACCCTTGTACCCAATGCAGGTTACGCAAATTCCTGTTAGTATCTGCAAGGAAATTGAGAGGTTGCAGTGCAACTTTATTTGGGGGAAGTCAGGTTCTCATGGATTCCATAATCTTAGCTGGAGTGCGCTCCGGGAACTGAAGCTGAATGGGGGTCTGGGATGTAAGAATCTGACAGTAATGAATCAAGCTTTCGGTATCAAGCTAGCTTGGCAGGTTATTTCAGGCTCTAATAGACTCTGGGCAGAGGTTATTTTTAAGAAATACATGTCTAGGGATGAGTCAAATTTACTAAATTTTAAGTCTGGAGATTCCTCGGCTTGGCAGTTTATTTGCAAGCAAAAAAAAAAAATTTTAGACAATGGAACTTGTTGACGTATAAGGAATGGTGATTCTGTTAGATTTTTCTCTGATTCTTGGCTGTTCCAGGGGAGAAAAATTCAGGATATGTGCTTAAGATCATTGATAGATAGTGAGAAGTCCAGCTCAATCTCGAATTGGACAGTTAATGGATGCTGGGATTATTCCAAGCTCGGCGCCATGGTGTCAATTGAAGTTATTCGAAGGTTAATTGATGTCCCACCGCCTTTGTCTACAGCAGGTGATGATATCATGATTTGGAATGGAAATGCTAATGGATATTTTACAGTAAAATTTCCCTACTATCTCATTGAAAATCCAAATCATCAATTTGCTCACTCTTGTTATAAGCTCATATGGAAATGGCAAGGAGTTGAGAGGATCCGAGTTTTTATGTGGCTCCCTTTTCAGAATAAGCTTCCTACGAATGATTGGCGTAGTAGATGGTCCTCAACTTCAGCGTTATGTCCTTTATGTAATTCCCAAGCTGAGACTTTAATCCATATTTTGCGTGACTGTGTATATGCTTGGAATATGTGGCTGTCTCTTGTTCATCCACAGTTTTTCCAGTGTTTTTTTGCTGCTTAGTTACGAGATTGGTTCCAACTCAACCTGAAGAAAGATATTGGTCAATCAGCGGCTTTCAGTTGGGATATTTTATTTGGGGTGGGAGTGTGGGTGTTATGGAATTGGAGGAATAAATAGGTATTTAGGGAGGATTTTATTAGACCATGTAATCCTGCCTTTTTCATTTTGAATACCGTTAACCTGTATGTTTTGTATGAGATGCAAGGTGTTGGCGCTATGTTCAGTATTATTAGCCACCTTACTTGGCAGGCCCCTCGACATTGCTGGACCAAGCTTAATTAATGTGGATGGATCAGCTATGTAGATTCCTGGATTTTGATGATCACAATTTCAAAGTATTGAATTAAGTATTTTTGATTTGAAAATAACTTTGCCCGAGCAAGATAGTAAGCTTGCCCGAGCAATGTCGGGATTCAAAGTGAAAAGAAGAAAGAAAGCATAAAGGATCATGCCCGAGCACTCCCGGAAATAGTCGAAAGCATGACCTTGCCCGAGCAAGGTAAGAAGGTTGCTCGAGCAACAACGGGTTCACGAAGAACTAAGGAAAGAACAAACACTTGCCCAAGCACCCCTCTGAAAAGGCCTGAAAGTATAGCTTGCCCGAGCAAGGTTATGACCTTGCCCGAGCAACATCGGATGTTAAGAGAAGCGGAAGCATTGGCCACCTACCCGAGCAATCTCCGTAAAACGCCGAAAAGACCTTGCCCGAGCAAGGTACTTGGTGTGCCCGAGCAAGATTGAAACAGAAGCAAAGATCCAATTGCATAGCCTTTTGCCCGAGCACCGGAAATTGGCTTGCCCGAGCACCCGCCCGAGCATAAGAAAAAGAGTGCCCGAGCAACTTCGACGCTATACTTGGATTCAACTGCGCTTTACTTTGCCCGAGCAAGAAAAGAGCTTGCCCGAGCAACAATCAACTTGAAGCTTTCTTTCCTCTACTCGAACCTTGCCCAAGCACGAAAACCAGCTTGCCCGAGCATATGCCCGAGCAAGAACAAAAGGTTGCCCGAGCAACGTTAAATGCTCTCGAAAGATAAGTCTACTCTGGACCTTGCCCGAGCAAGAAGTAAGTCTTGCTCGAGCAACATCGCTTGGAAGACATTATTTCCATCCCTTTGAAGAGCTTGCCCGAGCATAGATATCACCATGCTCGAGCATCATCTCGTTAAGCAACGAAAAAAAGCTTGCCCGAGCATTAGCGAAAAGGAAGTGTTTTTTTACACTATGATACAAAGAGCTTGCCCGAGCAAGCTAATACTCGCCCGAGTAATATCATCCCCTGTTCTCAAGTCTCGTCGCGTAACTTCTCCGATGATGTTATTTACCTTATTACTTATGTTTCTTGTTTATTAAGTTTACCAAATGCTTTTAACCGGTGTTTGAATGAGTTTCAGATCATCAAAGTACAAATTACCGGTGATTAAGATAAAGCACTTTGGTTTGTCGAAGCATTAAATGCAAAGTAAACACATTCACCATTTCGGCAAGAAACCTTCTGAGCAAGCAAAAAGCATTCCGGCTACACCCTATGCAAAATTCAGAATGTGTCTTAACGGACAATTTGAATAAGGAATGTCAACGAAGAATAAACGGTCGAATGTCAAAGCATGGACGAATGTCGAAGCGTACGAGGAAATAGAGCAAGTGTTTTACAACGGACATATTGATTACTCACAACGGCTCATTAATTCCTCCCAACGGTCATCAATGCTTTACCCGGCCTATAAATAGATGAAGCATTCAAGTCTCCGGCCACGAAACGCCGTGCATTCAACTAGCAATTAAGAATACTTTGTGTTTCGACTTACGAGAGAATATCTTCCGATATATCATACTTCGGTGTTTATTAATCTACTCTTTTAGAGAGTTCATCATTGATTATACTTCTTGTAAGAATCCAAGCTACTTTATGCAAGCTGTGGTGGTGTGTTAAGAGATTCTTCTGGTAATTGGATTGCGGGATTTTCATCTTACCTTGGTAGCTGCAGTTCATATGAAGCCGAGGAATGGGCTCTCCTTAACGGTTTAGAGTTAGCTTGGAATATGGGTCTTCAGAGAGTTATTGCAGAATCTGATTCTCAGATTTTAGTAAATCGGTTATTGGACCTTGAGGAGGCTTCTGCACTAAG
Organism: Acacia melanoxylon; assembly: GCA_019022615.1. Classification (NCBI taxonomy): domain Eukaryota; kingdom Viridiplantae; phylum Streptophyta; class Magnoliopsida; order Fabales; family Fabaceae; genus Acacia; species Acacia melanoxylon. The sequence goes on from JAFJYJ010000130.1 coordinate 733,846, forward strand.
TTTGTTAGCCTTCAAGATTCAGGGATTTATGAGGCGTCCATGGGAGCTGGAAATTATTCATGTTTCAAGGTCTTTGAACCGAGTCGCTGATAGGTTAGCTAGAGATTTTGAGTTGCATTCTAATTTCATAGAACATTGTCCTATTGCACTAAGGGCTTTGGTTCTTCAAGATTGTATGGGATTAACTTCCCCCTCTGTTTCTGTTTTAATTTAATGGCTATGCCTCCTTATTACCAAAAAAAAAAAAAAAAAAATTGAGCTTAAAGCACATTTATAAAATTACACCTATAGGGAGGAGAACATATATTTGAATTCCAGGAAGCGCACTTATTAAGAGAGGTGAAAACCATTTATACTCCAAGTCACGAAAAGGGAAACCCTTTATATAATTAAAAGAATTGTAGTGTATGTCACCAATAGGATTTGAATCTAGTAGAAGAAATTGGCCCTTCAAAATGTGATAAACCAATAGATATGGGAAAAGTAATCTTGTCCACTTGATCTCAAATGTATGAATGTGGACTAGAATGGGTTAACTAAGCTCACTAGAAAAGTGTGAACTAAAAATAAAAGTTGAGTGAAGCTTTGCGCATTCTTATCTTTTGGGGCTTGAACTCGATAATTAAAGAGATCTAATAGGGTTTTATACTGCTAGAACAACTCTGTATTAGTACTACTTTTTGCTTCTTATCAAGACTTAATTTGTTACATCTATGTTTTGATTCTTTTACTTCATTGTAAGATTTGGTAATGTTGTTTATATAATCATTTTGTCTTTTTTTTTTTCAGAGAGAAATACTACTCAGATAAATTTCATAGTTTATAATCCTAGTGGAAGCCGTTGGTACTGTGTAAATGCGCAGGAAAGTGTGAATAAAAAAGTTGACTAGCTTTTTGCCATTTTGGGCATTAGAGAACTTCAACAATTACTCAGTAACCAACCCGTAACAACATGAAAATGCAAGTGATATGCTTAATACCCAAAAAAGAATCAGTTAATGCGTTTTTTTTTTTTTTTCTGGGTGGTATTCAAATGCATATATTCTAATTGCCAAAGAGTTGACCATTTCGTAATAATTATTATCAAATTCACTTCAGTATGAAGCGATAAGCAAACTTTTTTTTCCCGGATGGGCATAAGTAGATTCTACTCTTCCAAAGGGGTCAAATAAATCACATATATTTTATGGGTTTAATGATTGTTTTTCTTTTGAGAAACATTTTTTTATAAACGCCACATAAAAGTGAGTGTGTCTCATTCTAAAGAGAAGAGAGAGAAAATATTATTAGGATCCATTCACTTTTATGTGAGTGTGGCAGAAAAAATGTTTCTGCAGTAAAAGTAGAAACATTAAACCCATTCTTTTATGTCTAAATATAAGACATAGTTGATCTTTTTTAAAGAGATTAAGGAAACTAAATAAGTTTTAATCTTATCATATATTGTATATCCTTAGATTATATATCTCTAAGATAGGCAAAATAGTTTAGACAAAAAATGATAAGTATAAATATTTTAAATAACTTGATTATTTTTTTAATATTTTCAAAAAAGTTAAATATATCTTATATTTATGACTGAAGAAAGTACATAATAGCCTACATGTGTTTGGCTCACACTTGCCTGCCAAATATACACTAGAAAATGAATATATACACACACACATAAATAAATAAATAAATAAATAAAAGACTTACAGCAAGCAAAATGTCTGTTTAAGAATCCGATTTTGATAACTTAATTAATAGTTAATGATATTAAGAAATAGAGAAGATTTTTCAAACCCCTGTTATATAGTATTAAATAATAAAAAATAATTGAATAAAAAGCAATATGTGTGTGGGGGTCTACTACAGGCTGTCTTTTTCCCTTTTATTCTCACAATTTTTCCAATAATGAAGAGTGGTGGGTTTTTTAGGGCAAAAAGGCCAATTTTTAGAAAATATGCTCTTAGAAGGTAGAACATAGGGAAAAGGAGTTAGAAATGATGAAGTTCCAGAAAAGAAATTTAAGGGGAAGAAAATTAAAAAGTCAATCTTTTATTACATTTGAAAGTGTTTAAAATGGAAATCATTTGCATATACTTAAATAAAAGTTGCACTTGCTTGGCTCAAATTCATGTTGCTTTGACTATTTTTATTTTATTTAAAATAAGTACTTTTAATTAATCTTTCCAAATTAAAAAATTTCCATTTTAGTAGCTTTACTATTGATTTGTTATATTGTGATTCAAGCTTTGGTAACTCCCAAGTATATTTTAATATCCTTTTTTATATAAAAATATAAGTGGAACAAATGCAAATTACAAAAATACTGCTAATGGAAGGAAAAGAATAAGGTTTTAGTATGGTGTTTTTGGCAAAGAAAAATAAAAAGGAAAATGCTACCAATGTCCTAAATAAAAAAAATATTAGAAAAGTTTAAGAAAGAACATTCATTAATAAGTAAAAGAATTACCATAAATAAATTATAAGACTTCTCTAACAATTTTTTTTTGGTTGTTGTTGGGCCTGTTTGGAGTGCAGTGTTAGGAGCGTTAGGATCGTGATTTTGAAAAAAAGTCAAGAAGCATTCTTGCGTTGATTTTTGATCCATTTGGCAATGTGTTTTAAATTCACTGAACTTTAAATCAAAAAAACTAAAAAAACTAATTAAAGAAAAAACTCCACCATCATGAACATTTTCCAAAAAAGCTCTTAGCTTTTTTATATAGATCCCGCCACTTCTACCCTATCAATCCAACACACAAATCATTATTTAAACTTGATTTTTTTTTACTGAGTTTTTTTTAAAGTCAGATAATTTTTAAGTCATCCTCAATCCAAACACATCCGTTGTTCTTGATATCAGTGTTATTATTCAAAAATAAAAACAACTGATGGCCCCGGAAAAAAAAAACCAGGACAATTAGGGCTGAAACGTGTCAACGTTCTATTAGAGCATCTTCTTAACTCGGAGTGAAATCGCTCGCTCAGTAGGCTAGTCTCTCTCTCTAGCAGTCGCGATTTGGGGCTTCCAAGAAACAAGAAAATAAGGCGAGAAACAAAGGAGGCAGGCGTCTTTCGTGTCTGGGTTGGCCATCGCCCACCCTTATTGCTTCATCCTCTCTCTCTTTCTCTCCCTCTACAGTGGAATTACTGAGAGCCATAAAAAAGCCCAAGCAAATCTCAAAATCCCCCATTTATGCTACTGGTATGCCTTTTCCTTTATTCTCGATGCCTCCTTTTCTTTCATTTATTCGGAGTGGTGAGAAGGGCTGCTCTCAAAATTTGCCCCAAGAGTTGTCCCCTTGTACTTTGGATTCACTTCTAGGCTTTCTTATAACTGAATTTTACCCCCATATTGCAAAAAGAAAATATCTTTTTGGTATGTTACTTTTACCGGTTCGGGTTCTCTATTTTATTCTTTTCTCCGTTGTTTCTCTGATATTTATCGGTTATTAATTGTTATTAATTGGTCTTTCTTTGTTTTCTCCTTCTTGGCCATTTAGATTCAAGGGTTTTCATTGATCACACTTTGTGGGGCTTTCTGTTTGGTAGATTTGTATTTCTGTGGGATTATTGCCGACAGTGGCCCCTTGTTGACATTTCTCTGATGAGAGGAACAACTTTTGGAATGGAAAAACGGTTGCTTTGAATTATTTTTTATTTACTGTCTTTAGTTTTACCCACTTAACTATCCAGACTACATAGGGCTTATCTTGCTTCATGTCAATTCCAATAGTTTTATCATACCCATGCACTTGGTTTTTCAAAAATTCAGCTGAGACTAGTTGGTTATGCCTCATTTGAATGTTTATACCTGGTGATGGGAGAATAAAACTTGGGTGGTACAATTTCAATGAGTTGAAGTGTTTCCTTAGGGCTCAAATAGAGATGCCCAATAACCCAATAAATTATTTGTTGTTGTTGTTCTTGAAATGTTTCTGAAAGCAATTTTGACCCCCCCGGGGGCGGGTGTCTTAGTTTTCGTTGCACATTTTAAATTGTAATGAAGTTTGTTTTCAGTTATTCATCTGAAAATCTGGTAGCCTTGCTAGTCTCTTATTGTCTATTAATGTCTGTGTGTTAACTTTCACGATTATTGTTTGGACCTGCAGAGATTCAGGTGTTAATGACAAATCCCTGATAGGAGCTAATCATGTCAGAAGGTGCAGAAGTTGATGAGCGGGTGGACTTTGATGAGGAAAACTACATGGAGGAGATAGAAGATGATGTGGAAGAACAAATATATGATGAAGGAGTGGATGGAGGTGGTGATGAAAATGAGGAGAATGTTGAGGAACATGAATATGAAGATTCAGCAGCAGAACCTTGTGGGAAAGACCAATATCCCGAAGCAGATGGAAGTGACATTGGTACTGACTCTGTAGAAAATGAGCAAAAGCCATTTTCCATTGATGAAAATGAGAAGGAGATACATGAGGAACTTCTTGCACTTCCTCCTCATGGTTCTGAAGTCTTTATTGGTGGACTTCCTCGGGATACGTGCGAAGATGACTTAAGAGAAATGTGTGAGCCAATTGGTGATATTCTTGAGGTTAGAACTCCGGCATATACACTTGCGATATGAATAATTTTATCTTTTTTGTTGGTAAGTAGGAGAGAAGCTTGATCACCAGTAATAATTTGATGTTGTTGTTACTTTGCAGGTGAGACTTATGAAAGATAGGGATACAGGAGATGTTAAGGGCTATGCTTTTGTGGCATTTAAAACGAAAGAGATTGCACAGAAGGCCATTGAAGAGTTACATAGCAAGGAATTTAAGGTATTTCTGGCGGTTATTTGAAAATTAATTGTCCTCAATGACAATGAAAATTTAGTCTTTGGTAATTGATTTTAATTTTTTTTTTTAATGATATCAGGGTAAAACTTTAAGGTGTTCAGTGTCTGAAACAAAACACAGATTGTTTATTGGTAATGTTCCAAAAAGCTGGACGGAGGATGAGTTTAGGAAAGTCATCATGGGTGTTGGTCCTGGAGTTGAAAATATTGAGCTGATAAAGGTGCAGTCTTGAACTGATTTGTGCTTTTAGCTTACATTAACATGTTTGAAAGCTCACCTTTTCAGTGCCATTTCATATTTATTACAGGACCCCCAAAATGCTAGCAGGAATCGTGGGTTTGCTTTTGTTTTGTATTATAATAATGCCTGTGCTGATTATTCTCGGAAAAAGATGTCGAATGCAAACTTTAAGCTGGATGGTAATACCCCCACTGTCACTTGGGCAGATCCAAAGAATTCACCTGATCATTTGGCCTCATCACAAGTAATTTTTTTCCTGATGATTAACCTAGTTGTTAAAATGGTTTAAAAGCTTTTTACCGTCATATGTTCATTTGATGTTGTTTTATATGAGATTTATCGTTGAGGATCCCTGCTTCTCTTTTACCCTTCCTGTTTTTTTCCCCTGTCCAAGCCCATGAGTATGTTTGAGTTTCATTTTGCTGTTGAAACAGAGCCCAGCGGACTAAACTTTAGGTGAAGAATATAAAAGACCTGCCAACTCAGAGAGCGTGTTTTTCCTCCTCCTTCCTCCTAATGGATGGAGGCAATTGTCTGTGAAATTTACCCTCAGTGGACCAAACTTTAGGTGAAGAATATAAAAGACCTACAATCACGCCTATCTCTAATGTTGATTTCATGAACTCGTATAAAGTATATGAATAAGTAATCTGAGTGACTAATAGGAATCAACAATAAGTTGGACTTAGTTTCCCTATATGCCTGTGTGGAGTTTGATAATGGAGATAAAACTGTCGTGTAGAGGGTTAACTGTGTTAAGCTTGATTTCTTCTTATTCGAAGTTAATAATGGAGATAAATGGGGACATATGGGGATGAACAGTTGAGTGCAGTAGTAAGGTTGATATCTTCTTACTTGAAGGTAGAGATGCTTGATTTTTATTCACTGGAGGTGCTGGACTCAGATGGATTATTTTCTATGAAACCCTAGATATATGGTGATGCACGATTGGTTGATGCTTTCAGTTGAGTGCAGTAGTCTGCCATAACCAGGAAAGTGGTGAAAAACCTATATAAATAGTGTTCTAAATGGATCAGGAGAGATTTCTTATCTGGAGTCCTTAAGTTTTTTATTGTTTAGGATTTGTACAATTATTTTTAGGGGTTTGTCTTGTAGTTAACCCGTCACTTCCTAGGTATTATAAATAAGAGAAGAGACCTGACATGATGAAACGAGTGTGATGTGGGCATTCAAGTCTTCTCATTTCTCAGGTTTGTGTTGTTATGGTCAATTGTACTGGAAGAAATGAAAACATAAATTCATTTGTCATAATCTATCTCCAGCATCATTTGCAGTTACATTACACTAGATGATATGTCTGACTTATCACTAAGAGAATGGATTATTCGGAAATTGAGAAAGATTGGTTAATGTTAGCCATGGTGCTGGATGCGGACAATCTTTAAGTATTTTTCCAATCTCCATTACAGAGATGTGGACTCAATTGGAAACCTACCTAAATTTCATTTTTTGGGTCTAACTAAAGAAGTTTCCCATGCAAAGGATATTTAAATCTGAAAGTATTCATCCCAATGAAATAGCATCCCTTTTAAAAGGACTCATAGCTGTCTGTATGTTAAATGAGTAGTAGCCAATGGTTTTGTTTTATATATTATATTGTTTGTGTTACTGAAATAACTAAAAAATTAGACTTTTTATAGAATAACTGATGATGGTGCCTTTGATAAATTGTATTCTTTAGTCACCTGCATTTTAAATATACTGGACCACTGCTTGAAGGCAAATCTAATAATATTTTTCTGCCTGTAATTAAAAGGTAATTGATATATAAAGATAATAAGCAGCATTTAGGGACCTAAGTGTAATATAAACCTAGGGACCTATTTGTAAACTAGATAAGTAGTAGGGTGATTAGTCAATAAACCATTAGTTAGGATTTGTGAGGCTATAGGTTATAAATAGCTATAGGTTATAAATCAAGCCGATTTTACTCTGAAAACTTTCATTTGTTTACACATAGGTCCTGGTCAAAACTTGCGTTTTGACCAGCATCCTAGGTTTTTTTTTTTTGAAGATGAAGGATTACCGTCGTCGAAGCTTCGAAAACGGGGAGAAGAGCGAGTTCAAGCGATCCCACACGATTTACGAGTTTCCCCGACGATCTTGGCGATCCTACATCAAGTCTTTATTCATAGACATAGCAAAACTGATCTCCCTCATACAAAAGGGAGGAGTAGGCTATTTATAACCTATAGCCTCTCACAAATCCTAACTAATGGTTTATTGACTAATCACCCTACTACTTATCTAGTTTACACTTAGGTCCCTGTGATCATATTATAACTAGGTCCCTAAATGCTGCTTATTATCTTTATATATCAGTAAAGAAGTATAAAGAGATTAATCAAGTTGAGTAAATCAAAATCACAAGTTACTGGGGTTGAAAATACCGTTCCTGAAGAATAAACCTAGCTATAATAGTTAAATTATGAACAATAGAAGAGGATCGATTGGGGAAGACTGACTGATGGAGGATGGAAAGAGGTTAGAAAAGATATTAATTATTGGTATTTTAAATTAGAGTGGAAGTATTTTAATCAAGAATAAATTCGTAATAGAATGTTAGTTTAATGTATTTTGTTTTAGTTAAATATGTTTATATGTTACTTAAAACTTATCCTTGGGCTCCCTATAAATAGGACTAGCATAGTGTGAGACTTCAGTAGATGGCAATTGATTTTGGATGAGATGTTGGGGTTTAGGACGAGGATGGAGCTCTCCTCAATGTAGTTCTTGGAGAAATTGGGGTTGGAGATGGAAGCTTCCAAGAACTCCTCCACATCAAGCATCTCCACCTCATCAAACAAAGGGGTTCTGGTAAAAAAGGATGTGAGGGAGGGAGGAAAACAGAGTATTAGATGAAAACTTAAAAGGTTCTATTTTATCCAAAGCCAAAACAATAGTTTCTTTTTACTGGAGGTGAAATTGATGACAAACTATGTGTGGAGACTAGCTGAATGCTGACTGCTGAGTATGATATTTGATGCAAATGTGCATTCAGTTTTTATTGATATCCTTTGATAATGAATTAAAGGTTCAGCTGATAGTAATATATCTTGAATATATATATATATATAATGAAACTATTGAAAATAAATATCTATTGCAGTAAAGTCTTTTGTTAACTTGAATCTGACTTAAACCAGCTAAAATAGGCACAAACACAGAACTAACTTAGGTTGGGTTTGTTCAGTTCTGCTCTGGTTTGGTTTGCATTTTAGAGCAAGTTACGAGAACACTGGATGTAGAATTTAAGATGAATGCTGCTTCTACTGATGTGATTTGAGATGATATAATGTATTTGTTTTCTTTTTGAATCTTGTCTGATATTCATTTCTTATTAATTAGAATAATTGGCCCCCAACATTGTAGAGGTGATTGATACCTTAGATTGACGAGACATTAGGGATGGTAATGGGAAGTAAAAAGTTGATCTTATTTCTATTTTACATATCTTGAGGCTAAGGTTGCAATAAGTAATTACTTGATGTTTTTTGTGCAATTGTTTTATTGGCATTTTCAGGTTAAAGCTCTTTATGTAAAAAACATACCTGAGAATACTACTACTGAACAACTGAAGGAACTGTTCTGCCCACATGGAGAAGTAACCAAAGTGGTCATGCCTCCCGGGAAAGCTGGAGGCAAACGTGACTTTGGTTTTATTCATTATGCTGAGAGGTCAAGTGCATTGAAGGCAGTGAAAGATACAGAAAAATATGAAATAGATGGTACCCTTTTTGCATTATCTATGTTGATCTGTTTTCTATGCAAGTCTATCTTTTGATTTTTTATGTAATCTTTCATGTACAAGTGGAATACTATTTCTTATCATTACCATTATATCTTCAATTTATATATTACAAAATCTGTAGAAAGTGACATTATTCATAAACCATGAATTGTTTTGCTTATTCTTATGGGAGGCCTAGATCTAGTTTCTATTTAAATTAAAACTGTCACTAGTCTCTTGATCTTATCTGTCATACATGTTAGTTTGTTCATTATGCTTACTTAAATGTATGCTTAATGGATTTGAACTACAGGCCAAGCGTTGGAAGTTGTTCTAGCAAAGCCTCAAGCTGATAAAAAAACTGATGGAGGCTATGCCTACAATCCTGGGCTTCAACCACATCCTGGATATGGTGGTTTCTCAGGAAATCTATACGGTTCTATGCGGCCTGCATATGGCGCTACTGGTGGTTATCAACAAGTAATTAATAATTTCCTTCAGATATTTAAAAAATCAAAGCTTTTCCTGCTTGATTCATTCCATTTTATAATCTTGTCACAAATTGTTTTTTTTTTTTTTTTTTTTTTTTTTTTTGCATATGAACAGCCAGTGATATATGGTAGGGGTCCAATGCCAGCAGGAATGCAGATGGTTCCAATGGTATTACCTGACGGTCGTATTGGCTATGTCCTGTAAGTTGGTACAATGAATAGGCTGGTTTTATCTTCTCACTATCTTACTGAAAACCTTAATTTTTCAATGTTGGGGATATTTTTCAGTCAACAGCCAGCGCGCAGATGTCAGCTCCTCCCCGACCCCACAGGAACAATGGCCGAAGCAGTCAGCCGGGGCGAGGGGGAGGCAGTGGCAATGATGAGGGCAATCGCAGTAGAAGGTATCGACCTTATTAATGGTAGAAGGCAGAGATCCAGATGTTTGTTGAGGCACCCTTCTGTTTGGTTGGTTGTTAGGGGCTGTTAGGAACCAGGGACTTGTAATTGCTTCGCTTTATGCTTTGAGAAGATTTTATCTCATCCCTTACTCATTACCAAAAATGGAGGAAAAGAAGAGAAAGAATATCAATTTATAGTTAAGGATTAGGGACATGGATAATCTCTTTAGGATGTGGTCGGGTTCTTCCGCTATTAGAGATGAATCAGCTGAGCAGTTCAGGATCATTTCTGCTTTGTAATCCTTCCAGCCTATTTTTATTTATAACCAGTTCAATAGAAGATTGGTTTCAATAACTTGAGATTATTCAAATTTTCAATTCAAACTCAACATATCTTGTCTGTTTGTGGATGCTCTAGAATCGTTTGGTGAGATGCATACAAAGAATTGCTCTACATTGTTGGGAAGTTTAACCGTGTTGTTAGTCTAGTGACGGTGGTTATATAGCCTTTTTTAACAAAAAATATATTCTGCCCATGAAACTTGTTGCAAAGAGCTAGTTACCACCTGGTATTTTAGGATGAAATACCTAGTAATTCTGTTTATTTTGGTAACTTAGCCATTTGTTTCGTTAACTCGTTCTTAAATCTTGCATGTACTTTTGCATATGTTGTATGTTTATAACGCCATGTCGAAGTCTCAAGCTGTTCTTCAAACAAGGCATGAGCATCTCATTATTCTTTTAAATTTTTGGATGTGTATGGTTTAGTCTAGCATCTGTTAGTTGCAGGTGTAAATTATTTAAATTGTTCGCGAGTTTTGTCAAAAAAAAAAAAAAAGGAGAAACCTTTTTCTTTTCTTTCATAATATGATGCTGCAAAATGAAGGCCTATACCAAGGCAGTGTTGGACTCAAGGATTTAATATGAAGAATCATTAGACCTTTTATATATATATAAAAGTTTAGGTGTGTTGGCTATCTCTGGATTTAAAGAGCGTTTGCGTACAAACAAAATCGTTATTGAATCTGTTATGAGTCAATCCTCTCAGCAACTCGATCGTAGGTTTAAATCAATTCTTTTCTTCACAGTTCCAAACGTGTTACAGAATCCAGACAAATCTTTTGTTCGATTAAGAATTCAAATACAGATTGTTGAACTTGAAAGAAATCACTCTCTCTTTCCAAACTAGTTCTCTTGAGTAGTTGTGTAGAAGGCACTCAAATATGCAACAAAAATAGAGATAGACAGAAGGCATATATTTACAGTTCAAAGGCTAAAAATTACAAGATTGCTTGAATTCTGATTCAGATGACTTCAGATAGCTGACGAAGACGCTTCTCCAAGTCGTCCAATTGATCACCCCACTCACTCTTAACACGCAGGGGACGAACATTGGCATAGTCCACATTACTGTCTAGGTCTTTCCTGCGACCGCTCACAGTGGATGACGACTCCTCTTCCCTCCTCTGCTTCTTCTTCTTCTTCTTCTTACGCTCGCTCGCTCTCTGCAATGCCCAAAGCACATCGGAGCCACTAATCTGAGCTCCCTCCCCTGCTTGCCGGCGCCGTCCTGGATTGGATTCAAGAGTGGAGACGAGAGTGTGACCTGATTCGCCGACTCGGCCAGGGGAAACGCCGTCGTTCTGCAGGGCCGTCAGAGAGCGGCGGCGGTTGGGCCGAACGGCGGCGGGGTATTGTTTGGGATTGGAAACAAGAAGATGGGGAGGAGGTGGAGCGACGAGGAAGAAGGAAGACCACATGTCGTGTTTCTGTTTCTCGATTTATTCTACCCGCTCAATAATATTTTGGGAACCCTGCCATGGAAGCTCCTCGAAGAAATAACAAATTTATTAGAATTCGTTATTTAAATCCTGTCACATCATGGAAAAGGGCAGGAAAATATCATCTAAATTGTAAAAAAAATCTAAAATATCTACCAAATTAGGAAAATGACAATTAAGTGAACTTATAGGATTATGAGATTTTGAAATTTGGGTATTGACTACTAGAGATTGATAACTTGAACCCCCAAATTGATATAGTATGTACCAAAATTGTTAATTGTTGTTTTTAACTTGTCATTATTTATATTCAAGTTGTCATCACCAAACTTCAAAATCCTAGATTCCTATCAGATTATCTATTTGTATCTTTACTACTTTTGTAGACATTTTGAGTATTTTTAATTGAAATAGTATTTTTCTGTAATTTTTCTTTCATAATATTAGTATATTATGTTTTTTTTAAGAAAAAAAAATCCCTGCATTTATGTGGTTACAATACAATGAAAAAGAAATATGAGTATAAAAAGGTAAACAAAATGGGCTTAAAAATCCGCATTTGATGTGTAAATATCAGATCCCAAATGCAATAGAGGCGGTCGTTATCTGAGCACAAAATTTGTGGCCTACAATTTCCATATATTCTATTCGCTTACATAAAAACTTTTCCGGTTCAGACAAATAGAATGATTTCATCTTTGTTTCCTTTCAAAAATTCGGATAATTCCATACTAATTTAGTAATAAAGTTGTCAAATTCACGAGTTTAAGCAAACTCGTGAGTCGTGATAATGACATAAACTCATATCGTGAACTTGAATCTTAAACTAGTAAAAAATTGATTTTATCATTAAATATGTATCAATAGTGTATGATTAAATAATTACAATATAAAAAAAATGACAACAATTTAATTTAAATATATTTTAATTCAATCCATCAACATTCATAATTTATCATATTTAATAAAGAAATTTGTATAAAATTTATATATAAAATTGAATCAAAAAAGTTAACGTGAATTTAAGGGTGAGTTAACACAATTTTGTAAATTAGAAACATAAAAAAAGTAAATTCGGAGCATAAACTCGTGAGTTTAACCAAGTTTACAACTAACACGAGTTTACCAACGACTCAACTCAATCTTGTAAACTAAAAACATAAAAATGATAAACTCAGAGAACCAGTTCGCTCGTTTAATAACAATGGCATTAAGGTGTTTCCTTGCCTTCACGGTTAAGGTGTTTGCCCATAATGAAAACCTCACAAGTCACATCCTTAAAAAATTTATGATATGCTAGTATCTTATTTTAGCTTTATTTAAATTTGATAGATGGTCATTTTTTAGTTTTCATAAATAATAATTTATGTTATCAAAATATTAAGTACTTCTATTATCCATATAATCACTGTAAGTTACTGTTTTTCCATTTAAAATAGGAGGAATACATTTTAATTATAATTCAAACTTTATATCTAAAAAATCTAAGCTATGCAAAAATTAGGGTCTCATCCTATACACAAGACTATGAATAAGCAATTTATTTACTTAAAATAAGATAAAACTCATCTTATATACTTACCCCGTATACCGTAAATCACAATTTAAAAAATATTTTTGAAAACTTTAATCATTATTCCAATCAAACATTCATGCCCTAAAATAGGATTAACATCACATTTCTTTTGGCGAATAATTAAGCATCACATCAAATTCTTTTTTCTTTCAATAATAAATACATTAAAAACACCATTTAAAAAAACTACATATTATCATGTTTTTCAGGTTTTCCACAAGTAACTCGGGCTATAATATCAAACGTGACCTTGATTAATTAATTAACAAGTAATAACTTGTTAAGCATTAACATCCACGTGAAACTTGAACACCAATAACATCATTCCACGTGGCAATTCATGCAGTTGGGACTTTAACCGGGTACTCATTCACCGAGTCATCCCAGGGGTTTCCCCGCCAATCAGCCACCTGAACGCCCCGTATCGCCCGCCACACCGCGCTGTTGCACTTAAAACCCGACCCGAAAGCTATCTGCCACACCCGATCGCCCTTCCCGACCCGACCCTTTGCCTCCGTGTAAGCCAGCTCGTACCAAAGTGAACTGCTCGACGTGTTCCCGAACCTGTGCAGCGTCATCCTCGACGGCTCCATGTGCCACTCACTGAGCCGCAGATTCTTCTGCAACTCGTCCAGCACCGCCCTCCCTCCGGCGTGTATGCAGAAATGCTCAAACGCCGTTTTGAAATCTGGAATGTACGGTTTCACCTTCGTCTTCAAAAGCTTCCTCCTCATCAGCGACACAAAGAACATGAACTGCTCTGAGAACGGAAGAACCAGCGGCCCCAAAGTTGTTATGTTTGTCTTCAAGGCGTCTCCGGCCACCTCCATTAGCTCTCTCGCTAAAGAAACACCCACCGTTCCTTTTTCGTCCTCTCTCTGGTACACACAGTTGAAGCTCTTGTCGTCGGAGCCTTTGTGGGTTCGGACCGTGTGGACTAGCTCGTACTTGGACCGGGCCCGATCTGAGGATTTGTTGGAGAGGAGGATGGCGGCGCCGCCCATTCGGAAGATGCAATTGCACAGAAGCATTGAACGGTCGTTGCCGAAGTACCAATTGAGGGTGACGTTCTCTGTGCTGACGACAATGGCGTAGGAATTAGGGTTCGCTTTTAAGAGATCTTTGGCTAAATCGATGGAGATTAATCCAGCACTGCAACCCATTCCTCCTAGATTGTAGCTTTTGATATTGGTTCTGAGCTTGTAATGGTTCACAATCATGGCGGAGAGAGATGGGGTTGGGTTAAACAGGCTGCAATTCACTATGAGTATATCAATGTCTCTGGGTCGAACCCCTGTTTTCTCGAACAGAGCATCTAAAGCTCCGAACATGACGACCGCTGCCTCGGACCGGGCTTCCTTCATGTTCAAATTCGGCGGTTTAGCCGTAATCCCACTCGGCAAGTACGTCTCGTCACCTAAACCGGCCCGGCTTGCGATTCGTTTCTGGAATTGAATGGCGTCTTCTTCGAAGCCGCCAGTGTCCTCCGTCATCTTGAGGAAACCGTCCACTGATATTTTCTCTTCCTGAACCGGTTTGTAGCAGGCGAAATCGACGAGGTAGACCGGTTTGGACCGGGTGGCCCAGTATATTCCGAAGAGAAAGAGGAAAACCGCGGAGGCCGCGAGCCTGGTGACGGCGTCGAAGTTATCGAGCTGAACCGTCCGGGTGGACCAAAGCAGGGACAAGCTGTCGAGCCTGAGACCGGTGAGCTGGAGGAGAAGAGAGAGGAAGAGGGGTAAGAAGAAGGCAACCTTGACGACGGTGGCGGCGTTACATGAGTAGCCATAGCCCAACTTGACGTACTTGAGCTTGACGGACTGTAGGAAGTCCGGTAAGCGTCGCCGGATTTTGATGACGACGGAGGTTGAATCCTTGAAGTCCATCTCAGCCGTTAATCTCTCTCTATCCATTTCCACGTTGTTGCCTGTGCTTCCCATATCTCTCCTACCCTCTGTCTCGTTCTCTGTGTTTCTGTAATGAAATGTGTCTATATATGTTGGTCTTGGTCCTCTTGGAGACTGGGTTTGTGTTTGTCGATTGATTTTGATGGACGAAGAGGTGCATTTGCATTTGCCTTCTTTTATAAAGCTGAGTTCTCTCTTTTAAAGGAAAAAAAACTTTGCCGGAAGCTGACCTACAATTGACTAATCAAGAAAAATACAAATGATATCCTGCAATAAAAAAAACTAAGAACATGAGCATATTAACTACACAAGAAAGATAGTATTAATACTGTTCATTCATAGTTTCAGGAGAGATACACGGCTCAACCACTTGTGGAAACCAGAGGAAACAATTCTTATTCAGTATATTATATGCATATAATTGAAAAAGGGCTTAAGTAACAAATTTGTCTCAAAAGTTTTCGCTGAAGATCAATGTTACCTTGAAAGTTTCAAAATGTAGCAATGTTACATATTTCTGTTAAAAAGTTAACGGTCAACATCAATTTTTTTTACAGTCAAAGTTAGTTTTTTAACGGAATATGGCAATATTGCTACGTTTTGAAACTTCCGAATAAAATTGAGAGAAGAAAAACTTTCAGATCAACATCACTCGGACGCCTATATTTCTGAGACGGATTTACTGTTTAACCCATTGAAAAATGAAGACCAAAACTTGATTTGGGCTTTCGGTGCTGTAATGTGGCCTTGGAAAAATTGTCATCATTTGGGACTCGCTTTGGTAGAAAGCGATCTCGTAAGTCACCGATGAAAGTCTTCATGGCCGGCCGTCTTGCTGGCGCAGTGGGGCCCGATGTCGAACCCCTCCAAAACCTTTTTTTTAGCAAAAAAAAAAAATGAAACCAATTAGGGTTTTTTTTTATAGAGAATTTGACACGCGAAATTAAAGAAAGCATGTACTATGAGATTTATATCTTAAGGGGAAAAAAAAAAGGCTTAATATGGGACGTTACGTGCATGAGGTCATCTATCAATTCCCATATCACATGGTTTTCTGAAAACTGAACGGAGTTTTTTTTTTCAGATTAATTAAAATAAAAGTGGGGGTGTTTGTTGAAAAGAAAAGTGGGGGGCCCAAAGTCGAATTAATTAAAAAAGGACAAAGAGTGTCGTGTGAAGGAGGCGTAATATTGCATGCAAAGGAAAGGGCCGTTGGATGTTGGTGGCTGGCCATTCAAAGAAACAATTAAAGTATCAAAAAAAAAAAAACAATTAATGGTCTTTATATATGCCAACCTGTCAAAACCTCCACCTTATCTCCCAAAATAGTATTATTTATATAAACTTTGACTTTTAAAATCAAAGGTAAAAGTGTAAAAGTATATATGTGTTTTACCCTCCAACACCAAATATATTTTTTTTTATGCAAAAGTGCCCACGTTGCTACAACTTTAGAGCAAAAGTCACATATGACAACTGGTTTTGAAAAACATGTGGTTATAACTCAAAACAAAATATAAAATAAAATGATATGAGGGAGGCTTGAACTAAACGGTATTGATTTTTTTTTTCAGATATATATATAAAAGAGATATATTGTTTAATTTATTAAATTTAATTAGGAACTAACTAAATGAAAATAGAATTAGATTTCTTCTCTTAACTATTGAAATTCTAGGCTACATACTAAGAAATAGCTATAAATATGAGATAAAAAATATATATATATATATATATATATATATAAGAGATATATTGTTTAATTAATTAAATTTAATTAGAAACTAACTAAATGAAAATATGGTGTGTGGATATATATATATATATATATATATATATATATATATATATATATATATATATATAAAGAGATATATATTTTAATTTATTAAATTTAATTAGGAACCGACTAAATTAAAATACGATTAGATTTTTTCTCTTTACTATCGAAATTTTAGGTTACATACTAGGAAATAGCTGTAAATATGAGATAAAATCACAATGGTCATATAATCTTAAAGCTTTTATTCTAACGGTAAATAACACTAATTTTTCGCGAAATAAAATTAAACGGTGTCTAAGATACAACGACTGTTTTTATTAAAACAGTCGTTGTATCACAACATTTAATGTCCGTTTTATAAAATAAACATTAAATATTCACATTTAATGTCCGTTTTTTAAAACAGACATTAAAAGTGAGTTAAATTCCTGTTTTGTTTTGAGTTAAAACGACTGGTTTTTCAAAACCAATCGTTTAAACTCAAATTTTTAAAATACACCTGCTACAAACTCTTGTCATCCTTTACTGTTACAACTAACTTGCTTCTTCGTCTTGCGTTCTCTCCGTGTCACGTTGCGCTGATGAACTTCACCTTCATCGATCATGGAGAACCCTCTCGCCTTCATCCCCATCAATGACTTCTTCCCTTCTTTGCGTTCTTTGATTGAGCTCAATTTCTCAAACCCTGTGGTGTGTTGATGTTTTTTTTTGTTGCCCATCCGGTATTCGTGTGTTGGCATTTTAATTCTATCTTCACTACACACCAACTTAATTGACGTTTTCTCCACTAACATTTTCTATGACTTTTGCTCTAAAATTGTAACCACGTGGGTACTTTTGCACTCAAATAAAGCATTTGATGTTGAGCGTTCCCGGAAGAAAGCTTTGGACTCCTCTCACTCTCACTATTCATTCATTGACCATATCCACTAAGCTTTACAAGGACTCGGCTTGTCGTCAATGGCATCAACACTTCAGAGTTCAATGGTGATATGATTGAAATGATTGCCATTTGGATTCACGGAATTGGTGGCAGCCTCATTCACAAATATAGCTGAGGAAACTCCTTCCTTAGAATCGGAGCAGTAATGGGAGTGCATGGACAGCTCCCACGACGAGGTCCCTGTCATTATTCTCTATCTCCTCATAAATAAGGGTATTTTAGTAAAAAATGGTTACAATTTTGATACATTTATTATTCTTAACAGCTGCTTCGAACCACGAAATTCAATTCAATTAAACGTTTCTTATTAAGATAACCTATCACTTAAGTCATGAAAAAACTTATATTTCATATGAATAGAGTTCTTAATTTGAAAAGATATCTCACTCATGTCACTGGCCATGTATTAGACTAATTAATGGTTATCGAAATTGGTGGAACCATGAAATTTTTTTAGTCCGGGTCCAAAAAAACATTTTGATGGTACAAAATTGATCAAATCAGGAAATAGAAATATTTGTTGAGTTCATTATTTCTTAGACAGATTGTATGGAAAAATGGGAAGAAGAAAAAAATGAGGGAAAAACGTAATTAGAAAAAAAGAGTGTAATGATCAAATATGAAGGTTATAAATTTCTAGAAACAGCACAAACAAACATTGACTCTTAACTACGTGACCTTCCCCTGAACTATTATACGTCCACTATCGACGGCATGGTTTCCTAGTACGTGCCAAACTCCCGCGAATTACGCTTCGTTCTGGCAAGGTTGTTCAAGTTTCTTAACCACGTGATCAATTTGTCAATGCTGTGGTAGCATTCGCATCTGTTCACTTTCACCTCTGGCTTCCTTCCCATGTCCGTTTTCAATTTGGATCCTATAAACTTGGAACAGCTTGTGGCCTTCTCTTTGGATCCTATAAACGAATAATCTTCCTTTGACTCAGAGGTGTAATGAAATGTGTTTGTCGATTGATTTTGATGGACGAAGAGGTGCATTTGCATTTGCCTTCTTTTATAAAGCTGAGTTCTTTTTTTTTTTAAGGGGAAAAAAAACTTTGCTGGAAGCTGACCTACAGTTGACTAATCAAGAAAAATACAAATGATATTTAGGAATGGAGGAGTAATATATTATCAAATATTCAGATAAGTGAGGATGGCTGGACTTATAAATCATAAACTTATAATTATAATACTACCTCATGTCGTTGATATATACAAGACCCAACTAACTAATACTTCTTCCGGTCTTAAATATAATAGCCATTTAATTTTTTTAGAGATTAAGGAAGTTAAATAAATTATTAAATCGTATCATATATTATAATCTATATCAGTTCATTAGTTAGATAAATTAGTTTGAAGAAAAAAATAAAAGATAAAAAATAATTTATTTAGCTTCTTTAATCTCATAAAATAAGTTAATCGAGACTTACTATATGTAATATACTATCAAAATTATTGGATGGGGAATTTTTAAGAAAAGAAGTATGCAACTTTTGCTTTATAGATTAGTTATATGAAAATGGTGGAAATGGCAAATTAGTTAATCAAAGGAAAATAAGGGTAGAGGCTAAAACAAGGTGGGCGATGGGGCTAGTTACGTGGGGAAGGTAATTTTAAGGTCACACGCTAAAACAAAGGTAGGTCAATGAACAAAACTAAGAACATGAGCATATTAACTACACAAGAAAGATATTATTAATATTACTCATTCATAGTTTCAGGAGAGATACATAGCTCAACCACTTGTGGAAACAAAAGGAAACAATTATTAATCAGTATATAATTTGTCCTAAAAGTTTTCGTTGAAGATCAATTGTAACTCTAGAAGTTTTTATTGTCTCAATGTTGTCCTGAAAGTTTCAAAACGTAGCAATGTTGTATATTTTTGTTAAAAAATTGATAGGCAACGTCAATTTTTTAACGGAATAGGGTAACATTACAACGTTTTGAAACTTTCAAGACAATATTGAGATAAAAAAAACTTTTAGGTTAACATTACTCCTTGACGTATATTTCCTGCTTAATCAATTGAAAAATGAAGACCAAAACTTGATTTGGGCTTTCGGTGCTGTGATGTGGCCTTGGAAAACAATTTGAAACCAATTAGGGTTTTTTTAAGAGAATTTGACACGCGAAATTAAAGAAAGCATGTTCTATGAGATTTATATCTTGAGGAAAAAAAGGCTTAATATGGGACTTTACGTGCATGAGGTCATCTATCAATTCCCATATCACATGGTTTTCTGAAAACTGAACGGAGTTTTTTTTTTCAGATTAATTAAAATAATAGTGGGGGTGTTTGTTGAAAAGAAAAGAAGAGTAGGGGGCCCAAAGTCGAATTAATTAAAAAAGGACAAAGAGTGTCTTATGAAGGAGGCGTAATTAGGCATGGAAATAGGTCGAACTTTTTTTATTAAAAATGCATGCCTGAAATTATTATTATGGGGGTAGAAGCGTGAGCGCAGGCGTAAGCTGAAGTTCGAGCTTTTTTTAATTTCAGCTACGAGTCTTCATAAGCGCGATGATCGAAAGCGCTTTTTAAAAGTTCTCTACTTAAAATGTAGACCTTTAAAAAAGACCTCATATTGTAGGCCTTAGATGTCATAAATAGGGTTTGTACACTTTGAGTATATCAAAACCTATATAAATATAACTTGAAATTAGAATATAAGAATGAAAAATAATAAATATTATGTTATTTATATGATATGAATATAATTATATTTATTTATTATGTAAAAAAGTGGCGCCTTTAAAAAAAATAAAGCTGACCTATTTACATATTTAACCCTTTAAATAGGCTTTTGGCGACCTTTTTAACAAACAAGTGCGGCTAACCAGTTCTCTAAGCAGTCAAGTTATAGGTACCGATAGGGGCGCAGCTATTCCCACCCTAGGCGTAATATTTCATGCAAAGGAAAGAGCCGTTGGATGTTGGTGGCTGGCCATCACAGAAACAATTAATGGTCTTTATATATGCCAACCTGTCACAACCTCCACCTCATCTCCCAAAATAGTATTATTTATATAAACTTTGACTTTTAAAATCAATCTCTCCTCACACAATCAATAATCCACGAAACCCTAACTGTTATCTTTCCATTTCATTTTTATTCACGTTTTATTTTTTTCGATACATATATTCACGTTTTATTCATATCAGGTCTATGTGTGTTGCAAAAATAATATTGACGGGATCTCCATAATGTGACATTTAATTAGGTCATTTACTAACTTATATTCCCTCCAGTCCTTAATATAGGAGTTTGTTGACTTTTTTTTTTTAAAGATTAAAGAAGTTAAATAAGTTACTTAATCATAACATATGTAGTATGTATCAATAGATTTTATATATATATATATCAGCTTATAAGCAAAATAAATTAGTTTTAAGAAAATCGATGAATATAAATACTTTAATATAATGTAACTTATTTATTTTTCTTAATCTGTTCAAAAAAAAATTGATTCTTATATTAAGGACCAGAGAGCTAGTAATTATATATATATATATATATATATTCAATTTTTCAATTAATTATATTTTAAATTTTTGAACATTACTGGTTTAGTTTTTACATTGAAAAATATAAAATTCTCTATTTATTTGGAGCTTTTAACATGAAACTAAATATGTACAATAAGGTTATTAAACACGGACCAACCACTTTGAACCAGGTTGGAATGCGAGTCAATGGTTAATAAGTCATACCAGAGTTAACTCGGGGTCAAACAATTGAGAAAATGAAAATTTTAGAGTTATTAATATGAAATTCTAAACAAAATAATAAAAATAATCATTTTTTAAAGAAAAATGTGAACGGGGTTGATGCTCAGTTTGCCAGTTTTCGGGCCAAACCGGCCAAATCGATCAATCAGTTTTAATTACCTGGACATATATTCCTATCAAACATATAAATAAATGTTGATTATAATGATATTTTATGTAGCAAAAAAGACATATAAATACTCCCTTTAATCCTAAATATAAAGTATAATTGATTTTTTTTTTTGAGATATTAATAAAGCTAATTAAATTATTTTAAAATATTTATATTCATCATTTGTTTAAAACTATTTTTGCCTAATTTATAAAATAATATATAATATAATAATATATAACATATGATATGATTAAGTAACTTATTTAACTTACAAATCTCTAAAAGAAAGTCACCTTTGTGTCATATCTAGGATCGAAGGGAGTACTATCTAAACTTCTAAAATCCAAAAAAGTCTATTAATACTTACAAATGACATTACAAATGACATTGAGGTCTAGGAATCTGAGATATAAAAATTTGAGTGAAAATACTTAAATACCCTCTCCCTCATTTTTCTTTTTTCTTTTCTTAATTTCTTCTCTCTCCTCTTTCTCTCTACTTCCTTTCCCACTTGCAGCTACCTCCAACACCCACCCCCTCCGGCATCCTCGTAAATCTCATCTTCTCTCCTCCATACTTGATTTTTATTTGAGATTGGCATTATTAATTCCGTTTTGGAGTAAATGACGGTGGTGTGATGGTGGCTATTCTTAGCACAGCCAGATTTGTCACGGGAGTGCATGGAGAGCACCAACGACGAGGTCCCCATCATTCTCTATCTCCTCATAAATAAGGGTATTTTAGTAAAAAAAATGGTTACAATTTTGATACATTTATTATTCTTAATGGCTACTTTGAATCAAGAGATTCGATTAAATGTTTCTTATTAAGATAACCTATCACTTAAGTCATGAAAAAACTTATATTTCATATTAATAGAGTTCTTAATTAGAAAAGATATCTCACTCATGTCACTGGCCATGTTTTAGAATAATTAATGGTTATCGAAACTAGTGGTGGAACCAAGAAATTTTTTTAGTCCAGGCTAAAAAAAACATTTTGATGGTACAAAACTGATCAAATCAAGAAAATATTTTGTTGAGTTCATTATTTATTATTATTCATTTTTCTATTCAAGTTGCTAATGTGGTATGCTTCATTTTTCTAAACAGAGCAAACAAATCATTTTTCTTGGGACAGATTATATGGAAAAATGGGAAAAAGGGGGAGGGGGGGGGGGGGACAAGGGAAAAATGTAATTAAAAAAAAGAGTGTAATTATCAAGGTTATTAAAACTGGACCGGTCGAGGAATGCGGTGGTCGAGATCGTGGGTCGACCAGAAGTTAAAGCGGGGTCAAACCAGGTGAGAAAGTGAAGATTTCATATCATTAATATGAAATTATAAAGAAAATAATTCCCTTTAATAATAAAGATATCTTATTAACTAACAAACATAATTTTGCATATATATATATATATATATATATATATATATATATATATATATATATTACAATAACTAAGTAGATGAGCCAACTTCCACTTTCTTTCTTCAAATTTTATTTGTATTTTAATATTTATATATAATTAGGATGATTTAGACGGATGTAAAAACAAGACCAAACTTTTTTCATAAAAAATCCTTTAACATGTTTGTATTAAATTTTTTTGAAAGGTGACATGTTTTATCCCATGAAAATTTGTAAGTTTTATCTGATGAATACTTCCCTGCAACACGTATTTTTTATCCAGTGTAATTAGGTGCTTTATCTGATGGATTTTTCCATGGTTTTATCCCATGGATACTTCCCTGCAACACTTATGTTTTATCCGATGGATTTTTTCAGGCTTCCTTGAAATGTGACATCTCTTCATCATAATATAGAGAAGATAAGACATTAACTGTGCCAAATTATTGGCCAAAATAAAATATTATATAATAAATGCATATATTTTAACAAATTTTAAAAGGCCAGCTAGGGCCTTGATAAGAGGTTAGTTGCGGCCAAATTATTAGCCAAAATAAAATATTATATAATATATACATATATTTTAACAAATTTTAGAAGTTTGGCCCCAACTAGCCATAACCCAATTCCGCCACTCATCGAAACAAAAGGGCTTTGGAAACTTTTTCGGTGTCAAATAATAATGCATTTGGTAATAAACACACGCCCGCGCAAAACATAACTCTGATCTTATTTATGAGTCCATTTTGACTAAAAAATTTGGTTTTTTTTATAAGGCATCTTTCAGATAATAAATGAGATTGTGCCAATTTTATTTATATTAATTATACTAATGAAAATAAAGAGAGAAGAAAGAGTTGAAAGATATTCATTCATAAATGAGTGCAAATTTAAAAATTTACTCCATAATCATTGAGCTAACTACCTCTTTTTGGTATCTGTGATTTAGTTAAAATGAATTTATAAATAGAACCAAAGTAAGTGATGTGTGTGTATTGTGTGTTGGGGGGGGAGTAGAGAGAGAGAGAGGCGGATTTTGGGGGGCTAGGGGTGGCCCCCGCCCCCTCTAAAATTACATAATTGAACCAAAAAAATTTGAAAATTATGTTTTAGCCTCTTAACAATTTCAATCTTTTCATTTTAGTCCCTATTTTAAAGTGTCATAAAGGGACTAAAATGAAAATATTGAAATGTTTATAAGGTAAAATCATATTTTCCTAATATTTTGGGTCTAATTCTATAATTTTCTCTTCCTTATTTCAAATGTTGACTCCACTGGATTTTATTTTGTAATTTTTGCTCCCTTAATTTTCATTTTGGCTCCGCCCCTGAGAGAGAGAGCTAGCTTGACTACAATAATTGAAGATGAATTTGTTCTTGTTTGTGTGTGTGTGTGTGTGTGTGTTTTTCTTGTATCATAAGAAATTGAAGATAGAAAAAATTGTAAGTTACTATATACGATTATGGAGTGTGCATTTCAATTTTCTTGAACCAATCAGCATTGGTAGCCCTAAAAAAGTGAAATAAATAATAATCAAAAGTGGATGGTCTAAACGTGTAAGATGGATCGTGGAAATTACAATGATGTTGACTTTTTCTTTTAATAGCTGAACAAAGTTGGGTATGGCATGTGCAACTGTATGGTTATCACACTCACCTATATTTAGATAGGTTGGTGGATGACTGACATGAAAAAAAAAAAAAAAAAAAAAAAAAAAAAAAAAAAAAAAAAAAAAAAAAAAAAAAAAAAAAAAAAAAAAAAACTGGCCAACAAATTAAAGTGACCAGAGATTTGAAAATGTATAGTAACTTTTTTTGGTCAAAAATATTTATGACCAGTTATTGAAGTCGTAAAGTCAGTGTTCCATTAATTCGGATTCAGCGATGTACACATCTTAGGTGAGCGAATCCTCTGTGATTTTAATTCTGTTTTTGGTATGGTCAAGTTTCGCCATAACTCTTTTACAGTTGGGTCATTTAAATCTTTTTTATTTTTGTGAAGAGAACAACACAACAATGAAAAAGATTTTTTTAAAGGAACAAGAAAATATTAAAAAAAGTCTTACAAAAAATTTTGATGTAAAAGAAGTCTCAAACAGTTGTTAAAACCTATAAATGGAGTTGTTAATCACCTAAGGGTTTTCCATAAATAAAAATAGTACTACAACTGTATATAATTAAGGGTATAAAGAGTGTGTGTGTGTGGTTTTTCTTTATTTTCTTTTCTTGGTGAAGAGGTGAATAAACACAATTGATAGCACTTCATGATATTTATGCGTCTCTCTCATCCAATTCACTAAGGGCCATTTGGTATGAAGAAGATTTGATGAGGGAAAAGAACTTAGAGGAGAGAAAGAAAGGGAAGGGAAGATTTTGAGAGATGACGAAAAATGATCCGAGGGAATTATGTTGTTTGAAAGAAAGAAAATGAAGGGTTAACAGTTAATACTAAAGAATGGGAAAATACATGTTTTACCTTTAAAAGTAATAAATTCAAAATGAAAAGGAAAAATTTTTTTTCTAAAATATTTTTTCAAAAAATATCTTCTTATTAAGTTCGAATTTTGTCTAAAATATTTTCCCGTCAAGTTCAAACTTATCTAATATTATCTCGCCAAGTTCGAACTTATTGCATAAATTCGAATCTAATCTTATTTTCTTACATTATAGGGGAAAAAATTATGAGGGGTAAATAGGTCCGAAAGCATTACTGTTCATATGGAAACTTGAGTTCCCATTACTTTTGGTGGGATCTTATCTTCACACCTTTAAAGGAAGACTGACGAGGCCTGAGATGGGTTTGGAACTTGAATTCTCGAAAGATTGGATACAAAAAATGTGTCAAATAAAGGATTTTGTTAATCTTCCCTTCCCTACCCACCTATTCCCTGTACCAAACACGCACTACGAATTGGGAATGAGAATCACATGCTGAGATTTTTAGAAAAAGCCATTCGGTTCTTGTAGCTCACCGACCAAAATCAATTAATTATCTTTGATTATTATTACATATTACTCCCTCCGGTCCTAATTATAAGACAACATTTGAGAGTTTGTTTTAGTTATAGTTATAAGACAACGTTTTAATTTTTTATCAATTTTTTTTATGTAAACAGTGCCTCTAGTTCCTAAGTTATATTTAACTATTTTATCAAAATTAAATAGTCATTTCAACTTCATTTAAATATTTTTTAAAAAAAATTCACCCTCATTTAAAATCATGAGTTACATCTTCTTAATAAGTGAAAAAAATTGCATAAAACTTTGAATAGGGGCAATCTTGGAAAAATGTAGTTAATACTCTACTTGGTCACTTATAATAAGAATTATTCGTACTAAGATCTAGATTATCCTATTATTAGGGACACCACTGGTCCAGCTCGACTCGAATGAGATCCCTTGAAGAGGGTATGGGTATCCCAATGAGATTTTTTTCCACGCCTAATGATCTAATCTGATAAATTTGACTTTTTTAAAAAGATTAATGAAACTAATTAAATTATTTCATAGTATTTTTATTTTTATTTTTTCTCTAAACTAATTCGTTTGACTAATAAACTGACTAAAGACACACAACATATGATATTATTAAATAATTTATTTAGCTTATTTAATCTTTCCAAAAAAAGTTAACATGTTTTATATTTAAGGCCGGATGGAATACTTTTGATTAAGGGACCAAGTGCCTACCACATCTACCAACTCCAAGTTAATTAGCCTCAACTGTGCCTTCATTAAGTTAATTAGTTCTTTTGTCCTTTTCTGTTAGCATCCTAAAAGCTAGGAAGACAAATCTTTTACTCAGATTTGAGAAAATATATTGATAGACTTGTCATTCGGAACACTTCAACTTTTGATTATTTCTCAAAAAAAAAAAAAAAAAGTATGATAATTATGG
The DNA here is from genome assembly GCA_019022615.1 of Acacia melanoxylon. Classification (NCBI taxonomy): domain Eukaryota; kingdom Viridiplantae; phylum Streptophyta; class Magnoliopsida; order Fabales; family Fabaceae; genus Acacia; species Acacia melanoxylon. Next base: position 760,703 of record JAFJYJ010000130.1, read on the forward strand.
ACGTGTTCAACGATGAAGAGTAGTGGACCAAGTTTATATATTTTGATTTTAACATTTGGGCAAAACATACTTTTAAAAAAATGGCTTGATTCACACTTCACAGGACAAATCACTTGAGGAATAATTATTTTTTTAATCAATTTTATAGTTATAGTGAATGTTTCAATATGACTCATTGTATTTCTCTTTATTATTCAAAATTTTAATTGATATGAGTAAAATTAGATTTTTTAAAAAATTTAAGATAAATTTAATGAGTTAATTATAATTTTTTGATTATGATAAATTAGTTAAAATGACTTATATTATAAATCGAGTGAGCATATATTAGAATGACTCTAAGAACCAAATGACCTATATATACTCATGATTTGGTTGATGCAAGACTGCAAGAGAACATCAAACCATAAGAAGTGATTATACGTTCCGGTGCATTGGTGATTGTTTTTAGGAGACCAACACTGACAAAAACAAAAAGAAAGACAAACACTTTTTCGTCTCAACTAAGAAAAATAATACATTAAAAGTCTTATAATATATTATTTCTTTTAATTGGAGCCTAAAAGTCGTTTTCAAAAAAAATTAATCCAAAAAAATCCTTGAAGTGTGAAATTGAAACATTTTTATCAAACAGTTCTTCCCAACAACTCAAAAAAAATAGGTTGTAGTAATACCCCATTGTTGTTTTGTCACATTCTCATCTGCTACTTCAATAACCTGCGTTTATATACCACACACGTATGTAACAGTGGTACCCCACCTATTCAAGATTTATAACAATAAATTTATACCATTCAAATCAATGATCAATGAACTAAACCAATACATCTGGAAAAAATAAACATAACTTAGGATTATGTAGTACATTCTTTAATGTTCAACATATCTGTATTATTTATTTTTATATGAATAACTTAAATTTCATTCTTAATTTATATATCTTAAAACTCACTAAAAAAATTATTCTCATACTTTTTCAACAAAAATCTCTACTTTTTTTTTTTTTTTTAAAAATGCAGCCATAGTAAAAGAGACAATATATATATAGTACATTCCATGAAAAGATTTAATTTCATATCATATGACATGTTTGGGAGCACTTTACTAAAAATCTCCCCCAACAACCAATAATCTATGTGATTGAACTAATAACTCAGGACTTGATAACAGTATCAATAGGCATCCCGGTTTAACAGAAAGTATAGCTACTAGGACGCACCTTAAAAAGATTCTCAAACCATATCAGACTACATACAAGGTTTTGAAATCCAAGCATCAACCGTTTACTCTCTCTCTCTCTCTCTCTCTATATATATATATATATATGGTAAAGATATCTTTTAGTCACCTATAAGTTTACGTAGGCATCTTTTGATCCCTTAACTTCATAAAGTATCTTTTGGTCTAAAATTCTAACACCGTTAATTTTTAATGGAAAATGAAAACTCAAGTGATAACGGTGTAAATTTAAGTGATGATTTTGTAATTAAATGCTATTAACTTAAATTTAAAATATGAATAAATTGAAGAATATATAAAAATTTTGTAATTAAACTTATTAGTCATCACTTGAATTCTTTGCGTCGGCATTTTACGTTAAGCAACATTAACGGTGTTAAATTTTAGGGCCAAAAGTATCTTTACGAAGTTAAGGATGACTAAAAGTATACCTTATATAAAACTTAAAGGACTAAAAATATCTTTTTAGCCTATATATATTTATAAAATGATATTTTTTAAATTTTCTTTAGATTTTATATTAATAACCCTGAAATCTTCAATTTCTTACCAATTTGGCCCTAAAGGTTAGCTCCAGTATAACCCATGGACCCTTGACCCAGTATCAGGCGGTTTAGTCTAGTCCAGGTTTAAGAACCTTGACCACATATATACATATATAAACTATGGGTATAGAACTGAGAAAAAAATTGTCATTCTGGTTTTCCTTAGTCCTATACTCATAGTTAAAAGAAAAAGAAAAAGCTAACAGTTGTTTTACAATAGTGAAACAATGAACACTTTACACAAGCCTATGGCAAATGCTTGTACATTCATCAGCCAGAAAGACAGCCAAACACTCTTTCCATTCTCTGGGCATGATCTAGGCATGATCTAGGCATCTACACCTCATTAAGCTAATAATCACAGTTTATGATTGCAACAATACTCCCACCAAATTTTGTGGGCTATAATGTTTCTCCTTTCAAACATCAACTTCGTCCATTCTAGCCAGTTGATAAATGTTCTGGCATTGGCCATAAAACTCATGCCTTCAGTGAACCACACAATAAGTGCAAACACTGACTACCTGCACACAAATTAAAGATAATGAAAATGAAGTCTCCCTACACTGCTATAGAGTATGTGGGCCCCGTAGAGATCAATGTCAGCCCTTTATAGCAGAGTTTGGGGAAGGTGAGTTACCTTGATTGTTCAAGTTTTTCTTCGTTTTTTCCTTCAGGGTGCCATACTACATCTTGCAAACCTGATGAAAACTTTTTGTAGAACTGCGTTGGATAAAGAATAGGGTGATTAGTCAATCAACAGCTAAACACACAATGATCCTGAAATATATGTCTCTGCTCTCTCCAGTTGATATGTTACTTGAGAAGAGCCAAAAGGAAAGAATTATAAAAATGAATTCTAAAGTTGAGTTGAGCAGTTGCAGTAAGAAAACCCAAATGAGTTAAACTTTCTCTTCTTGTTTGTCAGAAAATAAAAAGTTAGAAGGAATTTTCAAATTTCAATTGCCTTGTGAAACTCCAGTGTGTCACCCCCAGTCTTCCGCAACTCCACCATGTGCAATGAGGGAGCCACTTCAAAAACCTGAAGCCAAAGTGAGAACCATGTAAATTGGAAGACTCTAATTAATGCGAAGGAGATTCTTTGGCTTTGCCTGAGATCCCCTTTCCTTGTTAGACTCCAATTGACTTGTATGATATTTATAAGATACAACACATTCAAGGTCTTTTTCCACAGTCAAGCAACAAAACAGCAAGGCGACACATTTTTTACTGCATGAAACTACTATAATAATCCACTGTGCCTTCAAAAGAATGCAACTTCAATTTTTGTCTTGGTTTCTGTGTATTCTGTTTATACTGCACAAATGCATGTCACTAGCACTAATAAGCAAATTCTCCAGTTCACATTCAAAAGTCAGGTCAAGTACACAAGACCAGAAATGTGTAATTAGCAGCGTTTCTTAGATTGATCAGTGAAAAAATTAGAACCTTTTGTTGCCTTTTGACATGCACATAGGAAAAAATTCTTATAGTGTTGAAGAATGACTCGGTACCTCAGTAGCCACAGAGAGGTGTCCCTTCCTTCCACTCTTGTCGCCTTGGAGCTTCATCTGCAAAATTTAATCTGCGTGAGGTTGAGTACTTTTACAGCATAATTAGTGTTTTCCCTTCTTGACTTAAAACCCTCACATCTGAAATAGCTTGTGGCAAATAGATATTATGCATAGTCGAAGTGACAAGACAAACTGTTACCTTGTAGTTACGTCGGTGAACATTAAATCCCAGTGGTTTGGCAGCTTCCTCAATTTTAGATATAATTTCCTGAGCTGGGCGCTGAGAAGTAAATCGTGTTTCTCGCTTCACAATGCCCTATAGGGTTGATTTAGAATATTACAGAAAACACACATTATTAACCAGAAAGAATAAATACATACCATCAACATTTTGTAATACATCTTCCCAAAGGAATAAACTCTTGGGGTGAATTCACATTAGGCTTTCAATGAACATACTCAACCAAAATTGATAGAGACGGAATATCTTCATAGTTCACAACTTATGACTAGGGAGATAAGTCAAATTATGTGACTTGTAATATGAACAAACCTTGTATAATATGAATTGCATAAAATGATCAAGGATGGACTAATTTTCACTCACCGCCTCTTTCTCAAACAAACTGTCAAGATTGAAACTCTCTGACCTCGAAATGAGCTCAAAAGCATTCATGGAGACAGGTTTTTCTTTCCTTTCTGTCACAAGGTTTTCCTACAAAAAATTAAATGTATATCATTATACTATACAACTATAAATAGACAAGAGCTTCTGCAAACTATTTCTCACATCTCAACTCACCCCCCCCAACCATTAACAACAATTTTCTAAAAAAAAAGCCAATTTCCCTTTTAATTCAATAGCACCAAGGGAATAAGTCAAAGTGCATTGACTTCCTAACAAAAACAATTTTGGAAGTGTCAACCTAAAAAAAAAAAAAAATGAAGAGTAAGATTGCTCCAGTTTCACGTCACTATAGTACTATACTATGTTATTTATAGAACATCGTCCATGTCAAGAGTTATTTAAGGAAACATTGAATTAAAGAAATTGAACAGACATTGCAAAAAACCAAGTACCTTGGAATCATTGAAGGCAGCAGCAACATCATCTACATTTATACCCTCTTCCTCTTCAAAACAGGGTGGTTTGTATCCTTCCTTGAACCATTTATCTTCCAAGATTTCCGAAATTTTTATCCTCTGCAAAAAGGAACCTAATGTTAAAAAAGAAAACATCATGCTTCCAGCTTGGAGTTTTTGAACCACATAAAAGATAAATAAGGGTAAATAAGAGGATTAGAAATTAACTAGGAGAACAGAATCAGACATAAGTGAGCGTATAAGATTTGGTAAAGTGGGAAAAAGAAAGCATGAAAGAGCAAGAAGGAGTTGAGGACTCACTGTGAGAGGGTTTGGATCAAGAATACGATACAGCAGTTTCTTTGCATCTGGGGGAAACCGTGATGGGTATGAGAATTCAGCCTTGCAAATCTGAAATATACTAGAATTATTGATTTTTCCTTGCAAGTGACATAATAAACAAGCTTATTTTTCGCTGTTGATTCTCAATAATCATAATCCGAAACAACTTACTTTTTTATACAAAACCATTTGACTTGGTTCATCAAAAGGTAAGTATCCAGCCATCAGAACAAAGAGAATGACGCCACATGACCAAATATCAGCTGCTGAACCATCATAGCCTTTAGTATTAGCATTAAGCACCTGATGCAGACAGTGCATTAGATGACACTCAAAACAGTTGGAAGACTTGTGTGGTCTCCCATCACATAAATTGAAGACATATACTAGGTACCTCAGGAGCAACATAATTAGGGGTTCCACAGGCAGTGCGTAGCAGTGCATCATCCTGCATGATAAGAGAACCTGAATAAGGGTGTTTCTTTCATGCAACCTAACAAGCTTTCAACTTCATAAAGTAAATAAAACCCTTTCACCATTAAAGTTAAGTTGAGTCCAAAATTTTCACAAACATCAAGGGCAAAACCAGAATGAATTTCCATAGCATCAGCAAAACATAACAGGATGGTAATAACACTTCAAACTTCAGAAAAAACGCTTTTAATCATAAAGCCAAGCAAGAAGCTTATGCCAATCATATAGCAGCTGATAAATACTCACTTGCTGTGAGTAGGTACTCAGTCCAAAATCTGAAACTTTAAGAATACCATTTGAGTCTAGAAGAAGATTCTCAGGCTGCAAAGTAGAACAAGGATGAGTCTGAGTCTTTACAGTATTAGAATTTAGAAATGTACAGAATAAAAGTAAATCAATACTGAATACCCTTGTAAACCCATGAAAATAAGAAATATCTAGAGGGACTAAGGAAATTTTTAGACCTTCAAGTCTCTGTGAAAGACACCTCTACTATGGCAGTAATCAACAGCATTAATAAGTTGTTGGAAATATTGCCTTGCTTCATTCTCCTTAAGCTTCCCATCATTAGCCTAGAAATCAAAGAGGCAATAAAGCTGATCTTTAGATTCAGAGTAAAGACAAATGCTAGATCATCAACACAAGACATCAATGTGCTCAAAGAAATATGCACATATTTTAACATACTGTCCCTTGAAAGGAATAGGCAAAAGAATGAAAGAAAAACAGTATCAAAGAGAGAAATATATGGGGGGAAAACAGTAACTTACTATTTTGTCAAATAGTTCTCCCCCACTAACAAACTCCAGGACAATGTAAATCTTTGTTTTACTTGCCATCACCTATACTTAAACAGAACGCACATAATGAGTTAGAAACGTTAAATAAAATGCATCTGAAGAGTAGAAAAATGAAATTTCCATCCAATATTTTAACCCAAGAATCAAGAATGTAGTTTTCAATACTTGTAATCATACATTCTACCATGAAATTATTATAAAATGAAGGTATGACTATTGAAATATACCCCAACGATTAAGCTTCTCAGAGAAAAAGGATTAAGAGACTTTGTAATTGCTCTTCCTTCAAATTATATATATAAATTTTTTTTGAATAAATACACATTGCACACGCACGCACACAAAAATGTGCTTAATTTGGCTTTAATACGCCATCCACACATCATCATTAACTACGTAGGCTTATGAAGTAGATGAGCACTAAAGAGTGCGTGTATAGCACAAATGACCTGCCAAATTTGTAGTTCTTGGGTATCAGTTGACCTCTTGTTTTCCTAAATTACTCGATGAACCTTTTTATATTTTTTTTAAAAAAAATAGTTAAGGAAGAAGCATCATCCTAGAATGCAGAGACATATCGGATTCAAGCACTCCGATTCTGATCGGTACGCTGCCAGACTAATGCTAAAGTAGCTCTCGCTCTCAAGAGGTTGAACTTATATGCTTTACTAACAAAATATATGACTGAAAATATCAACAGTTCTAAAAAAACCACTTTCTCTAATTCAAGTAAATTTGAAAACGAGAAAAAATTTATTGAAAAGCGTATTTTACCTCAAAGTAAGAAAAGAAAACACTTTCGCTGTTTCAACTACAAAAAGATAAAAAGAAAAGAATTTGGGGTTCGAATGGTACCTCAAATATATTGACAACGTTCGGATGCTTGATCAGCTTCATGGTGGAAATTTCTCTCTTCAGCTGCCAATAATAAAGAACAAGTTGCACTATTTTATCACTTTATAACAAAAGGAAACACAAGATATATTATGCACAGGTTCTACGTAAGCATAATTATGCAGGGAAAACCGACAGACAACGTCAACATACATAAACAATGACAAGCTCTACAAAAACACAGGCAAAAGCCCGAGAAATTGAGGCGCCACTCATTTGAAGCAACAAGCATTATTGATGGTGCAATAGGCTCTGAAACCCGTGTAGGGTCATCAGGAAACAATCGCAAGCGACAAGAAACGAGTAAAAAGAAGACATTAATTCACGATGAAGCTTTAATTCAAGATACAGAGTGCAGCTACCTGTTCCACCATCTTGTGTCGAAGAACATGGTTACGGTCGAGGATTTTGATGGCGACGTGCTGCCCTGTCTGAACGTTTCTCGCAAACTTCACCTTGGCGAAGCTACCCTCGCCAATGGTTTTACCCAGCTCGTATTTTCCGACGCGGGTACGAGATTTCGCGGCATTTATGCTCATTTTTTGCGTGCAAGTTCTGAGTTTTCTGAAGAGGGTTTTGAATGTTGGTACTTTTTAATTTGGAGCTGAAATAAAGCTTGACGAAGCTCAGAAACTGATGATTTTGTCTATTGCGGAATGGGAAAAACGCAAAAATCTGCGTGGAGATGAGGAGGACGAAAGAGGAGAAGGATGGATGGATGATGAGGATAAGTGCGTGTCTGAATTCAGAAGCGTGTGGGGCCAGGAGCACGAGGCGGGTCCCATCATATGTGCTGCAATTGTTTCGACCGAAAACGATATCCTAATTCGTCAGATTAAAATTGATACCGTCTTCCCAAAACACCCCCATTTTCAATATTAGGAAAATTAAGCTAATGGACCATGAGGGCAATATATACAGAAACTTGTAATGACTCCCACATTAGTTGAGTTTTATTGAAGCGGGAGTGAAATATTATAGTCTGGAGCTATCATAATGTCATCTCTTTAATTGAGTAGATTGTAATGAATCTCATATTTGGTAAGTTTTCTTAAAAGAGTAGATTCGCCAAATCTAATGACTAGCTTTTGGAATGAAATTCGTCTAAGGACTTATGCTCGATATAAACTTAGGAAAAAAATATTTTCTTAAAAAAATAAAACCGATATTTCATAATATGAAATTAACCTTTTAAAATATAATTAGGGGCAAACCCTTCATATCAAATAAATGACTAATAGAGTTCTAAACTTCTAATCAAATTATAGTTTGTCATTAAAAAAAATTACATTTAAGGCTTGTTCATTAATGTCATGTTTTGTTACATGAATATTTGCCCATAAGAATGTAAACTAATGAATACAATGAATTCATCATACTTTGGTAACAAAAGCTATGGATTTGATCTTTGTTATTGTAATTTTTGTATGGGTTTGATGTATATTGGAAGGAGAAATCGTTATATAAACTGAGTGCACCATGTTATCTGTATGTCACCCAATAAAATCACAACACATCGATCTCTTAAATCCTACGTGAGAGAGAGATGAGAGATTAGAGAGGCATTTTCAAATGATATAAATGAGGAAAGAGAAGAGAAATTAAACACGTTGGATTTAATGAGATGAATGTCGTATGATTTTATTGGGTAATACACAGATGACGTGGTGCACTTGGTTCATATAAAAATTTTCTATGGTAAGATACATTTAAAAATGAATTTTATTAGCATTAATTTGATAAAAAAAATTAAAAGTGAACAATACTTTGGTAATAAATCACCCAGCTTATATAAAATTACAGTATTTAAATACATTGTTTATGGTCGAGTGGTGGAGGGTAATTATGTAATTAGGAGCTGGGACAGAAAGAGATAAGTAATTTAACACTGCAATCAGCGCGAACATAGTACGCCGGCGATTTATTAATCAGAATCTCAGGATGCTTTTGCATAATAATTATTAATTTATTTAGTATTATTATGATCATGATGTAAGCTCAATTATTGTTTGGTTTTGATTCATGACCATATAATTATTTGTTTTCGAAATAATAATAATAATAATAAAAAAGACAGAATATTTTTTGGTTTAAGCGTAGCATTCCACACAATCCAAAAGTTGATAATAACTAGGGTGGTCCACAATTTTACACAAATAAGTAGAAAGATTAAGGAGTAATTTGGTCAACGAACGGTTACCTCAGGATCGCCCAGCACAAATAATTTTTAAGTAGACCAAAAATACCAAAAAACTTTTAAAAATGTGCATTCAACATAAAAATGGAGTAAAACTTTTTTTTTTTGTTGGCATTCCCTGAAAAGTAAAATTTTTTTGTATCGACTGCATATTTTTTTAAAAAGTTTTTTGGTATTTTTCATCCACTTAAAAGTTATTTGTGTTGGTTTCCTAAGGTTATAGTTCATTAGTCAAATTACTCCTTAACCCTAAGTAGAATAATGAATAATGTTTTTTTTTATTTCATTAATATGATGGATTAGCAATGAAAAAAAAAATTGTACTATTTTCTTATATGACCTTATGATTTAATTATATTCAAACACTATCTGACACAATTGATAGTAACTCTATTAAAGACATTTTCTTAAAATATACTATTTTATTAAGTTAATATAAATATCCTGTTACAGAATTGTTATTTTTTAGGTTAAAAATCGAATTGGATATTTTAAGAAGTGTTTGATTTTTATTTTATTTATTTATTTGAAAATTATGATTTTGTTACCTAACTGATTTGGTATAAAATTTAAAGGGGCGATTAGAGAATATTTGACAAGGTCTCATGACCATGAGAGGCCAAAAAGACATTTTGGATGTTAGCTGCAGAGATTGACAAGGATGAGTGCAAGAGGGATCTTCACTAATAGTTGGACCCACCCGAAGTGCTTATTATGTTCTTCTTCTTCTAATTTGAGGGATGAGGGTATTTTTTTTAAATATATTTTATTTATTTATATTAGATTATATGTTGCATTTTGAATTTTAATTTTTTTTACCCAATATCTCAAATTAATTAATTTTCAGGATACTTAATGTTATAGGAAAAATATTTCTAAATACAAGATTGTAAATCAATTAATTTGATATCTTAGGTGTAAAAAAAAATTAGGATCAAGTATATAATTTGATCTAAATAAATAAAATATAAAAATAAAAATGTCATCATCTTCTAATTAGAGGAAAAAACACATAACAAGCATCTAAAGAAAAATATCTAATGTGAACCCGATCCACCCAGAGTTTTGCCTTATGACGTGGCTCCTACATGCTACAAAAGTTTCATTTAATTTAATTTAATTATTAATATTTTGATAGGGATTCATTTTTATGAACGGCAAACAGTGCTTATAGCTTACAACACCGTCTTTCTTTTCTCTTCTTTGGATTAGGAAAGGCGAGATGCCGTTCCTCATTATGCTTCTTCCCCCAATCAATCTTTGAATGGGGTTTGTTTGTAGTTTGCTTTGTTTGGGTATATTCTGTTTGTTTGTATATTTAGACTTGTCCTTTCCTTTGATATCGTTTATCTTCTTGTTATTTCCCTTCTTTGTCATTGGTTTGTAATCTTTTGAAGTATTAATATAAGTATCATTTATCCAAAAAAAAAAAGCTGAGTATTGAAAAGCATTCCATCCTAATCTGTGATCTGATCCTTATGTTTTAATTGGTATTAATTTGATACAATTTTCAAAATGTCAACCAAAAAGTAATCCTATTGATAAATAAATAAAAAAAAAAAAAAAAAGTAGTAATCCTCGTGGTTTTAATATCATATATATAAATACTTCTCTCATTTATTTATTAGGTAGAGAGAAGACATTTATTACTTATATAATCTAAGTCACATCATTAAATTTTTATATGAATACATAAATTTACCATTTATTTATTATTATGTTGAATTTATTTTAATGATGCACAATGTAAATGAATAAGTTGTTGAATTTTAAGATATAATATAGTTTAAGGATTTTTTTTTTAACAGTGTGAGACATATTAAAAGTGACTAATAAATAATATAAGATGAGAAGATGATCAAATAAAGTTTCACCCAAGATGCAGTGTTATTGACAATTGCATGTTAGTCCAATTAACCCTAGGATTAGATTCATTTAATATTTCCAAACTATTTATTTAATATTCATTTAAACATATTTAAAGCACGAGGACTATCAACTTTTTTATAGTAAATAAGTAAAATGATATTAATAATAACCAAATTAAGAACAAAACTAAAGAAAATGAATTAAAATACAACGAGAAGAACTAGCCAGCGATTCGAGCTAATTTGTCAATTAGGTGAATCTTTAAAGACTAAAAGTCGTGCTTTTTCTATTTTGTCTTTTTGAGATTGATTATTACTTTTGGTTGCCCATCCAAGATATCAGACTAATCAATCAACCGGTCCGTGGGGCATGGTCAGTGAGAATAGCCTCCAGGTGGAACGTTTTTTTGCAGATTGATTATTACTTTATTAGTGGTTTAAGTGTAATTAGAAAGTTATTCACATAACCTCTCGTCTTTAGGTTCAACTGGTAAAAGAGTCAGACACTCTTATCAAAATGAAGGGGTTCGATCATAGAGTTGGTCAAAACGTTTGGGCAAGATCATGAAACTACGAGTCTGCAGGTAACGCTTTGAAGGTAATAGACGGTTTCTGTCATTTCGCCCACCATTGGTATTACCTAGGAGGAATGAAAACTTCGCTCTGTCCTTAGATCGTGGGTGAACCCAACCCGTTTTCTAAAATTTAGATATCAAGAAAGTTATTCACATATTAAGAATGTTATCAAAAGAATCAATTTATCATCCATATCAGGAAAAAATTTCCAGATTCATTTCACCTATTCGTGCCCGTCGTGCTTTCTTCAAAAGTTCATTGAATCTTGCCTCAAATTAAAAACCCAAAAACATTAATTACAGGTACCATATTAAGAGGGAAAAAATGTATTCACTGAATCTCAAGATTTTTTCCCCCTTCTTCTCTTGGGACTCATCCTTATCTTACAAACCTATGGCAAAAAAATTCTTATCATACAAGCGTACCCCCAAAAAAAGGACCTTGTTTCCAATATAAGTTTTCCAAAATATTTAGTGCCTCATTCTAATTTTAATCATAATTGTATATTGTTTTGATCAAATACTTTATGTGTATACTCTGGGATTTAACAGATTGTCATAGTTATCAGTTTTAAACAAAGAGTTGCTATTAGGAAAATTTATCTTTTGGTCCTTATAGTTTTGGCTGGGTTGTAACTCAGTTCCTACACTTTGACTCAGTGCAACTCTATCTCCATAGTTTTGACTTTGTTGTAACTCAGTCCCTGAACTTTGACTCACTACAACTAGTCCTATAGTTTTAACCATTTTATAACATAGTCTCAATTTTTGAACTTTGACTCACTGCAATTTAGTCTTTATAGTTTTAACCATTTTATTAGATAGTCCTAGGGGCTATATTATAAAAAGGTTAAAACTGACTATATTATAAAATGGTTAAAACTATAGGGATTGAGTTGTGAGTGAAATAAAAGCTGAGTTACAACTGAATTAGAACTATAAGGAGTGAGTTGTACCAAGTCAAAGTATAAGAACTGAGTTACAATCCAGTTAAAAGGAACAAAAGAATAATTTTATCTAAAGAAAAACAACACATGCTTTTTTCTCATGTATTGTGCACAACAATTTTTTTTTTTGAAAAAAAAGAAAGAAAGAAAGGAAAATCGCTATGAGATCTCAAAAAAGAAAAAAAGGAATGTCATCGCTAAAATGACTCAATAACGTGCGAGTAATATGTACCCGTTATTATTTTCAATACAGAACTTTTTATCATTGCAGCCTGATATAAATTCAATATTCAATATTTATATGGATGGTGTGTAAGTGGTTGCATTTCAATCTTAATTATATACTGCTCCGATCTTTAATACTAGAATATTTACATAATTTGATTGTATCAAGGAAGTTGGTAATATAATATATGTTTTTAAAACACTTAAGTCGTCTGTTTTAGTTCCCTCATTCTTTCTCTTCCTTGATTATTGTTGAGGGAGCATCAATAAAGATAAATTAGAAAAAGATTGATAAATATGAAAACTATGTTTCATATTTAGAATCAAGATCTACTCCCTAAATACACCTTATATTAAGGACCGAAGGAGTACATTATTAATAGTATGGGTAAACCTATTTGAGAGACGCTAAATATGGGCACCTCTTGTAGCAAGAATTATATCCCACATTTTAGAACATGGCAAGTTTTGTTATGTAATTTAAAATATAAAGTGGTATACCAACACATTATTGGTTGAGATGGTAAACGGTCTCATAATCTCACCCTATAAGGTGTAGAACACAAGTTCAAATTCTGGAAATCGCACCTTGGGAGGGTTTTAACTTTAACGCTTCCTGCGTGATAGATATTAGGCCCAAGTCCAAAGTGAAAATAAAATATAAAGTGGTATGGATCATGTTGAGATTTGGGCCCAGGAAAAGACAAGGAGGCCTTTGGGTCAAAGAAGTGGGCTACTTTGCTACATCATCATTTGCTTGCTCCCACGTTTTACCTTCCTGGTTTCATCATTGTTTCATGGAAACACAGGTAAGAAGCTTCCCTGATTCAACTTTTACAATCATTGATTGTTCTACCCAAAAAAATAATACTAGAATATTAATGATAATCATTCAGAACTGAAGGAGGTTGCTAGTTGCAGTATTTAAGAACTGGAGAAGATGACGACAAGTAAACAAGAGTTTGGTGTGAAAGGGGGGAAATAAAAATAAAAAAATAAAAAAAAACGAGGGAGAAGTACATTAATAAATACAAAGAATAATCATAAATGGCTTAATTTGGAAAGTTGAGCCTCATTTTAAATTTTAAATTTAAACACGCTATTGATCATTATTGACTATTTCTGATTTTTCTACCATAAAAAATCATTGACTATTGATCTATGATATCGACATATGATTATATAAGTTTATTATTCTCTCACTTTTGGAAAGGAAGGCCTGCTGGTTCGTTTGGTTCAATTCATGCATATTTAGAGATGGCAATGCAATGAAGTGCCATGCAATATTTATTACATTAACATGTTTGGCATCATATTAAAAAGGTTAAGAAAAAGTTATTTATTTTTATATTTAATTTAACCAAATCAACAATTAAAAGTCCATGATACAACCTCAAAATATATATATATATATATAAAAGACTAATTCTTTCCCAAATTCGTTGACTCTATAGGTGGATGTGGTGGCAGTGGTGGAGCGGTGGCGGCAAAGGGGGAGGTATTGGTCGTGGTTGTCTTGGTGGTGGTGATAGGGGTTAAGATGAGACAACTAGAAGAAAGAAAAATGAAATTACTACATCAGATCCTAAATATAAGTACAATTTGCATTACAAACTATGTCTTGTATTTAGAACTAGATGAGTAAATGACAAATCAGACTTCTTCAAACAAGTAATAAGAGTGTTATTGAGTATTCATAGGGGAGCTATGAATAACATATAAAATTTTGATAATAATCATTATCATGGTAAAACATATGACCAAATTAAAGAGCAACTAAACACTTGCTTCTTGATAACGTTATTGTAGGTATGCAATGTAGTTGAATGAAAGGGACTTTCAACAAATTAAACCGCAGGTCAAATTTTATTCACTAACAAAAGCTAGGATGACACTAGCTCCGACATTTAATATGAAAATTAGATAACTAATTTACTTATAAAAAAAAAAATTGGTTAAGTTAGTTATTTGTCACAAAATATTATTGATTTCCCTAAAATATTATTTCTATTCATATATATTGGAATAACCGAAATTCATATAAAATATGTTATTTATAACCTTTAATATTTCTTTTTCTTAAAAATAAAATAGCCAAATTAAAAGGGAAAATAATATATGGAATTAAGCAAATATTAAAAAAAAAAATAGTACGTACCAAACAAAACACATGTTTATAAGAAAGTTTACCTTAATGGCCAAGCCGATGATGGATAAAATTTTATATTTTATTTTGAGAAGTTAGGATAGGAGATATTTTTATTACAGCTTACACGTAGTATTTGGTATTCTGTGTTTTTTTAATAACTTATATTTTAAAATGAGAATAATATATGAGTTGCCGAAGAACTTTTAATGAAAGGGCACGCCACACCGTGAATATTGCTCGCTTTGTATCTGTGTGACTCGTAGCTCCCTTCTTCGCTGCACCAATCTCACCACGCCCACCAACTTTTCGATCAAATTCCCCCAAGACTTCCAGGTAACTTTCTAGCCCCAAGTCTCATTCATCTCATATATATATATATATGGGGATTTTCTTTTTTTCATGCTCTTATATATTCAGGAAATTACAAGAAACAGGTTTTGTTTGATTGTTTGTTTCAGGGCATGGGATCATCAAAGGAGGGAGGCGAAAATGGAGGCTGCAATAATAAGGAGTCACAGAAGAAAGTGAAGCCATACTTGAAGTTGATCTTCTTTTCATCGTTGTTGGTTAGCATCGTAGGAAGCTTTGTTCTTGGATGGTGGATTTACAAGTATCATCCCAAAAACAGTGAGCTTTGGATGGTGCCTTTTGGCCTCATTCTGTTTCTCACACCACTCATTGTAGGGCTTTCTTTGGTCATTTCTGGTCCAACTTTTTCCCAGAAACAAAATGAAGAAGAAGAACAAGTCAACGATCTCAAGAGATAGTGAAAGAAGTAAGCTCCTTTTTTTTAATATACAAGTTCTCTGTTTTATTCTGCTTCTTTGAATTCTGTAATACTGGAAAATAGAAAAATGAATGAACTCAACTGAAGATGATATATCGTTTAGATATTACAACAGTCCCTTTCTTAAGTGACCCTGTCAGATATCAATTGTCTTGGTAGTTCTGAACTATTATGATATATGATCTGCAAGAGTGTTCTTGGTGTAAGAGATTTGGATAAGATTAAAAAGTTCTTGTTATTAAAGAGAGGGAGAAAAAAAGAAGTAATAAAGGAAGGAAAGTACAGGGGAAGTTGATATCTGGGGCCGGTTTTTCTGATAGATGTAGGAAGACATGTATGAGAGAACGTGGACCACACAGAGATGAGAAAACAGAGCAAGTCATAGAGTCGAGATGTTGCCTTCCCTAGATTTTTACACATGCGCAAAATATATGAAGTGATGTTAGACTTTCTGGCCATCACGTGGATTTAAAAGCTTACTTGTAATCTGAAGTATATTGGGGAAAAAAATGTTTCAATTTGTTTTGAGTAGGAGTATGATTTTTTGGGCATCAGTTTTAAGGTTTTATTCCCACAAAGAGAAAATGAAGTTTGAGGTTTTGAATTATGTAATTCGTGTGATAATTTTGGAAATTTGTTAGAGACGATTATTTAAAAATTTTAAAAAATGTTTGCGGTAATTTTTCTTATATAGTCTTTCTGTATCTTAATTTTCGCCAATGCAATACTTCTTCCAGCTTCATCCTCTCCCTCTCCATGATTCTCTTTCAAGCTTTTTCGAATACATGACGTTTGCTTTCCAATAATGCAGTGTTTTTTTTTATTTGGCCAAGACAATAATAATGCAGTGTGTTGAAAAGCCGACCTGTATTGTTATTTGATTAAAAAAAGAGACGGATAGAGAACAAAAAGGGGGAAAAAAACTTTGTATATGAAAATCATTTGTATATACTAATTAAATAATCAAAGATTCTATATAAACAACCAATATATGAAATGGTAGGACCCATATCTTTTTTATTAAAAAAAAAACTCAAGCACGGAAATAGTGAGACCCACATCTTATTGTATCTATGACATGAGAATACACTTCTCCTACAACATGATAAATATATTTCCCATATATATATATTGAGAAAAGACGTGATCCTATTGATTTTTCCTTTGTCTATCTTATTGACTTTTGAAATAGTACCAAAAATAAGAGTTCTCGACAATCAGATTAGACAATATATTAAAAATGACATTATTCTAATCCAAGTAGTTTTATTAGTAGGATCTCTATTTTTTACTTCAAAAATACCAAACGAATTTTATATATATATATATATATATATAAAAACAACAAAGGGGAATTTATATAAGATCCTAAGGAAAAGACTTATTATTGCATGCTCCTAAGTTGTTGTTGAGATTTCTTGTTAATTAAGTTCCTTTTTTAATACCTTATAGTAATTCCAAAAAAAAATAAAAAATTGAACTTTCACTTTAGATTCACGCTAAACTCAAGCCCTCAATATTGCTATACAAATGCATCACGAGAACAAGAAGAGCACATTAAAAAAAAAAAAAAAAGTGATTACAATTTCCACTGTATTTTTTTTTTTTATGATTGAGCATCAAAAGTCAAAACAGGAGCGCAGCCCAAGTAAGCATGATAAAAAGAAAAAAAATAAAGATTTTGGTCAAATGAATTCAAATACTACATTAAATAGGGACTATCAGCCTAAAGGTATGCCAGGTGTAAGTCAAGCGTTCAAAATGGACTCAGCATATATTTTAGTGGCCATTTTGCTCATATGATTGATTCCCACCACCAAATAACACTTGATCCAACCAATCAAATACAGGAGAATCATTAAAAACAATCTGATCTCTGAGGAATATGGCATCCATTGAAACAAATAATACAGGAAAGAATATGACCAAATGTACACGAATATACACACATCTACCGAGCAAGAAGCAAAGCACAAGTGCAGAACAGAGCAAGGCATCATTAGTAGCAGACAGGTTTGAAGGAATAGGCCTGTGAGTGAGCTTGAAGTTGAAGTGTAAGCCTCATGCTTCACCATCAGAACGTGTTGGGAATTCGAGGCCCCTCAAGGCTGCTATGTTATCCAAATCCTCTTTTGAAATCAAAGGAAGCAACCATAGAGCTTTCTTTGTCCCAAAAACCTTGAAAACCAAATCACCGCAGTGGATATTAATCAGTTGTCATAAAATATTTTGACCAAAACCTCATGTTTCCAACAAAAATTTGACATATGGACTTGTGTGTAAAATATGTAACATGATTCTGTGAGGGCAGTGTGTCGCCAGAGAAGAATTCTATTTCTTGTTAAATCATATAAAAAACATCACATTATTGAGAAAGATATTTGGTTATTTGAAAAAATGAAAATGAAAATTTCCTGAAAAATTAAGAGCATGGTTTCCAACCATTATCATGTTATTCTTCAATTTCTGGAAATTGAAGTTTTCACTCCATATAATTAACCTGTTTGTGTGAGATCTAAGAAAGCATGTTTAAAGAAAAAACCTGTTCAAAATTTTTCTTCCGACCGAGGTCATATCTCCATCTAACACCTTTTTTCTTCTCATATACCTAAAAAATAAAACTTGTCACATGATTTTCAATGGAGAGCTTAAGCAAAAAGAATCAAGAAACAGGATAAGGAATCATAGCTAAGGCTACTGAATAGTTGTATCGTGATTGTAAACATGATTCTGCTGCCTTAGATTAAACAATGAATGCTAGTATGTGAGCTTTGATAAGATCCTATTACATTCATAAGTCATGTTGGCAGGCCAAACAATCTTCATTGTAAACATTAATACTCCCTTTGGTCCTTAATATAAGACATATTTACCTAAATTGATTAGATTAAGAAAGTTAATTGAGTTAGTTAATATGACACATATTTTCTAAAACACCCCAGTCATTTTCTTTAGGGATAAAGACCAATTTTACCATGGAAGTATTGGCTAGGGAGCATCCAGCACCCGGAAGTTTTTTTTGTATCATTTTTACCCCGGAAGTTTACAAACATAGCAATTTTGCCCATCGGTTTATCTTGACCGTTGGATTGGTATCATTTTTGCCCCGGAAGTTTACAAAAAATTGCTCCTAAACAAAACTTCTGGGCAAATTTGCTCCTAAAAAAAACTTCCGGGGCATATTTGCTCCATTTTGTTAACTTCCGGGGCAAAAATGATACCAAAAAAACTCTCGGGTGCTGAATGCTCCCTAGCCAATACTTCCATGGTAAAATTGGTATTTATCCCTTTTCTTTAATTCCCTCCTTCCCTCTTCCCTTTGATTATTGTTAAGAGAACATCAATGGCTAAATTAAGAAAAGATTAACAAATATAAAAACTACGTTTTATAATTAGGACAAAGATCGACTCCCCAAATATATCTTATATTAAGAACCAGAGGAAGTATATACTTCTTTTGCAATTAAAATCATGATTCTTTAGTCTTATGCCCTACCCAAGCACATATCAAACAGGCTGCAAGACAGAAGAATCCATTTCCTTTGTAACATCTATTACTCTCTCCTGTTCTAAATACCAGGTCCATTTGAAAATTTTAGCTTGGTCCAAAATATAAGGCTCAATTTTAGCATGATTATCATAGACTTTTACCGATAGTTAACAATACTTCTATCCATGTGAGCATGTCTGCAAACATGATTATATAAAAATACCAGTTCAGCTTGGGCGAAAAAGAAAATAAATTGAATTGATTACCTCTACTGACGTTGTGTTGCTTAACAGAAGAGATAAGTGCATAACGACGAAACAAAGAAGACTCAGTGCAAAGGCTAAATTAAGAACTGCATCAAGGCACAATATGCAAGAGCTATCAGTAATGATGAGAGAGCAAACTAACCAGTGAAAGAACTTGATTAATACAATAAAAAAACTTACTAGAAGCCAAAAAGACAACGGCAAAGCTCCCAGGAGATAATGAACGACTCTTGGCTTCTCCAAAGAATCTGATAAAACTAGGCACTAAAGCTATGCAATCCAGCGTTGTCTCAAGGAATGTATAAAGCTATCAGGAGGGGGAAAAAAGTAAAAAATCAGGGACAATAATGCGTCAAGATCAGAAAGTAGCATATCATTGATCCCTTCCCCTCCCCCTGAACTGCCTTTGCCAGCAATCCTATGATAAGCAATTCCACTATTTTCATATTTTTTTTCTCTTCTTATTTGAAAAAAAAAAAAACTAATGGTATGCGCTTGCGGTTTATATTAAGAAATCAAATAAATTTGTTCTCACTTCTCAAGAATGTAATGTCTGAATAATAAAATGGAAATGACCAATTTCTGGACACTTGAATTTGAATGCTGCTTAATAAAATGGAAATGACCAATTTCTGGATACTTGAAAGAACACAAGGTGGAAGTTCTATTTGAATATTGAATCCTTTTTAGTTATTTTAACAAAAGAATTTGACATTTAGACCAAAAAAGAAAGAAATTAAAGAATTTGACAAAGCAGTAATGGACAAGGTACTGGAATTAAAATTAAAATCAGCCAGTCTTTGGTTGCTGACAAGTTCTATGTTCGCTTCTATCTTGTAACAGATTGGTAATAAATAACTTTGGGTCATATTATACATACTTTTAGTTTATTTATTCAAATAAAAAGCTAAAAAGTCTCTGCTTAAAATCTGTTATTCCTCAACACTGATATGCAAACTAAACATCAATTGACCAGACTGTACAGATGTAAGAAAACTGATAATTAGATTCGTAGAACACATTTTCATAAGTCTTTAAATGAAACTCAAACTTAAGTACTTAACACTGCATGAATCCCTTTATCAAAGAAATCTTCACACTCTTTTGCTTACTCATGTCCAAAGAGAACCAAATCCATTTATTTACACTGTATGATCCCTTTTCTTAACTACCAGGTGGGAGCTCCAATGTCCTATTAATAAACCCTCAAAACCTCCAAAGAACATATAATATACCCACCACTGACGGAAGTGGGAGCCAAGGTCACTAAACTTCATCTCATAACGTGCCAATAAACCAAATTCCATGAATGTGAATTGAACAGATAAAAATGGAAACCATAAATATTTCCTAAAATTTCACCTAGCCACAATTAGCAATGTAGAAGAACAAAGGAAAAATATTTACCAAAAAGAGAAGAAAAAACTTGTAGTTGCGTGCACCAACACAATTCACCACCCAAATACAATGATGATCCATCTTAAGAACACATCTTTGACCTACAGAAACGTGAAAAAAAGAACTAAGATGGTTTCATCTTCCATTATATTTTTTCAGCTCAGCATGGTATATTCATAAAAAGCTATCAAGCAATGTCAGAAAATAGAATTGGAGATAATGAAGCACATACAGATTGAGCAATGATGGCAACGTGGGGGCTTGCCATTTCGGCAACGACTACAATATCCAGTTTCTTGTCTTCTTTCCATCCTATCAGAAGCTGAAGTCTCAGGCGCAACATGATTCAAGAATGCTGTAGGAATACCAGCTTCTAAACTATCGTCCTCTGATAGAAGTCTCCAGTTTTCAGGGACATAGCCAGGATCATTGAATACCACCATAAAGTAGCACCAGGTTAACATTATAAGCTGCAAATTGAACGAAAGCACACAAGTCAGGAGCGCATGTGCAAATAAAGTACCCAAAACAATGCTACCAAATGAAATTCAATAGCTTTAATTCAATTTCAGTGACACATAGGAGACATTGACTTTTATATGGTGAATTGTATACACCAAATCCACGACACATCTAACGCTGAACCAAAGTCGCAATCATAGGTTACTCATAGATCAAGTCAGATATCCGTACATCATTTTAACAGAATCCATTCTCTCTTGTCATATTGCTACTTAAAAAATATACTTAGTCCTTACTCAGTGAATGACTATGACTATATGTAACTACACTTTCCAGTTTCACTTAGAACAGAAGTTCAAAGTTCCACGCCCAGCTAATGGCGCTACAGAAGTAACAAAACCCAACGAAGTGTGAAAACGATGAAAACATCGAATTTTTTCTTTTCGACCACGACTTTGCAATCTCAAAAAAATGTTAAACGATCCAAATTGTCACAAACAAAACGTGATTTTGGGAAACAAACCAGGATGTGAAACGCTACGATTATGGCAATCGCCAAGAACGAGGAGACTCCACCATGGAACAAGAGGGGGCCCCAGGTTACCAAAACAACGGCGTAGTAAGTAACAGCAACGATAGCGGCGAACAGTAAGATCATGAAGTAGCCCAAAACTCTGAGGCCAGAGCACAACTTGAAGAGGTTTAAATCCATTTCGGGGGTGAAATTAGTTCGTCGCCCAATTCCAATATGGGGGATTCTTGGGACGGGTATGGGTCTTCTTGTTCGTGCCGGGAACAGGCGTTTCCAGATATCCGAAGCCAGGATTGAGGTTTTCAGCGTTCGGAGTTTGGGTAACTTTGAACATAAGTTGACGGGGAGAGAACTTGAAAACAAAAATCCGGACTTGAGAGACAGAGAAACTCGCAGAGAAGAGAAAAATGTTTTATTCGGGTCGGGTCCAAATTGCAACCCGTCTTCTGCGGAGGAAATGAAAAATATTGAGAAAATTATAATAAAAGACCAAAGAAAAATAATATTTACTGAAAAGGATAAAAAATATAATTATTTTAAATAACCAGAAATTAAAACGTTAAAATAAAAAGATTAAATTGCTTTCTTAGTGATTTTCTATATTTTCTCTATCTAAATCAAAATCTAATATGGAGTGATTGATGGATATGACAAAAAGAGAAGTAGTCAATCGATCCTTCACACTTTTCACCCTTCGAGTCCCTTCAAAACATTACCGCAACGTTCACTTCCAAAGGCAGATCAGGGACGTTGTCGTCCTCTCCAGCAGCCAAACCATCATATTCACCTAGTTTTTCACCTTCAAAGGAAATTAAATGGAGGCGAGTTCGATCAATCGCCCCATATTCTGATTTGTTGTTATTCATCAATCACCCCAGATTCTGATTTAGTTAGAGAGAATATAGGAAATTTGGCTAAGGGCAATTTAGTCTTTATATCTTTATATTTTAATTTCTGATCCTTCAAAATAATTACTATTTTTATTATTATTCTTAATCAATATTATTTTTCTTAGGTTATTTATTATGATTTTCCCAAAAATCTTTATTGTCAAGCATAAGTATTATTAAACAGTAACTAATAATACTGGTAATAAAGTATAATAATACTAACTTTGATCCTAAAT
Organism: Acacia melanoxylon; assembly: GCA_019022615.1. Taxonomy (NCBI): domain Eukaryota; kingdom Viridiplantae; phylum Streptophyta; class Magnoliopsida; order Fabales; family Fabaceae; genus Acacia; species Acacia melanoxylon. The sequence continues at coordinate 783,616 of JAFJYJ010000130.1, forward strand.
GCTCGTACAATACTCAGTTAATTTTTTGGAGAGATTAATAAAGTTAAATAAATTACTCTAAAGTATTTATGTTTATCTTTTTATACCAAACTAATTAGCCCAATTTATAAATTAATATATAATCAAATAATACACGACATATATTATGATTAACTAACTTATTTAACTTCATTAATCTCTAAAAAAAAAGTTAATTGAATCTTATATTAGGAACCATACACGGTAGTGTTTTAAATATAGTTCAAAAAAAAAATTTGTCTTGCAAACAAATAATTGAGTTGTTCATGGAACAGTTTTTTTTTTCATATTGTAATCTCTAAATTTTGATATGACCATGTTTTTAATATTACTAGATTTGATTAGATTAAACAAATTAGTGAAGTTTATTAATATAACATGCATTTTCTAAAATATTTTGGTTATTTTCTTCAATCCCCTTATCCTCATTCCTATGTTAATTTTTGTAAGAAGACAAAATTATATTAATAGAACTAGTGGTGGAGCAAGGATTTGATATTTGTAAATGCACAATTAGTTGTGAGATCTGGGGGTTCGAGGCGGCGCCACCGAATTTTTTTTTTAAGGAAAGTTTTAATCAGGAAAGAGTCATTAATTCTATTTTTCTCTTTCTTCTTCCTAATATTAAAATTTAATCCTTAATTCTATTTAAGGATTTTCTTTCCCAATTATACTTCTTTTGGCCTTAAAATATTATCTCTAAAATATTTATGCCAAAAATTATTCCCTAATTATTTTTCCTTAATTTATGAAAAAATATGCATAAATTCCAATAATTAATTTCATAATTAATTTAAGGAAAATTTCACAATTCAATTTTCCATAAAATATTCAAATCTCAAAACTTGGGATGCTACAATTTGAATACAATCTTTTTATGTTTCATGGAACATGCTTTGATTTAGGCGCATTTAAGGAAAGTTTTAAATACATTAAAAAATATAAGAATATAAATAAGAAAAGAAAAGAAAACTTCAACTTAACATAGAAAAATAATAATCAAGAGTCAACTAAACTATTACAACAGAACAATTATAAAAGCATTCTTCGATTCTTCAGGATATAGTGCACAATGTAGCTGTAAAGCATCGATTCAGGGAGAAACATCCATTAATGACAAGAACAAATGCAGGGCAAAATTCAAATTGCTTGAGAGAATTATAAGCCTTCTTACTAACCATAGTATTAATTTTAAGTCCTAAATTAAGGAATATTCAATAATTTGTGCAATGTATCAGGCAACTATTTTTTTTGGGGGGTGTCCCTTTTCTCTTTTTTTTTTTTTTTTTTTTTTTTCTTTTTGAAGTTTAAACCAATTTTACAGACAATGGATAAAAAATATAAAGCAAAAAAATTCACTTTCTCATGAGTCAAACCTGCATGAAATTTAATTAGGTATATGTAGTCTCAACAGCACCTACTATAAAGTTGCCACACAAAAGCAGATGAGGGAAAATACCCAGAGAAGCAGACTGTATTAAGATGGCAGTACTTTGATCCTGACGAGTTGGCAAGAGAAAAAAAGAGAGAACATAATTGTCTGAGCCTAGGTTCAAACTAGGGACCTCACATACTAGAGACTAACGTGAGAACCAACCACACCACTAGACAAGTTGTCACATGGTTCCTTCAAAAGATATATATTCTGTTAAAATTTTGTGTCTGCACTTACCCACATAGACACCAGTGTGACTCCGCCACTGAATAAAACCCAAGATAACAATTACATAAAATAAACATACGAAAAAAAAAGGAAAATAAGATTTGTCACCCACTACATATGTATCTGAATTAAAGTGAAGCATGAATGATTTGATATCATAGGCAACTACATCTGTCCTAGATTTATTTATCCTCTGAAGATCAATCCCCTAACCTTCCAACACATGAAATCTGAAGATTGTTAGGCTCTTGCGAAAGCAAACCTGAAGAGATGATCCACAGTGAGTAAAGCTCGGAAGCATTGAAGGATAAAACCCAGACCAGTGTTGGTTCTCCTCTTCCAATGGAACTCTTGAAGAATCATATAAACAGATGAAAGCAAGTATCGGTTTTGAAGAAATGCAAGCGATGAGAAATTACTCATTGAAGAAAATACCTCATTAATCACCTGCTGAGGATTGTGAATTTTTCCTTGACACAAAGCCAGATTCTTCTTTCTCCAAATAATATTCAGAAGGATAATGATTCCTTCTATCAAATCTACCTGGCTTTGTATTCATCAGATGCAGGAAGAGACCTTTTAACCATAATGGAAGCATTTGGAGGAGTAATTGAGAAACATCCAAACCAAACTGCCTTTGTGAAAGAGCAACTGTAACAAAATAATGGTCTACAGATTTCCTATTCATACATCTAAAGAAACATTGATGATGATCACACTTACTTAATTATTATTGAAGCTTAAAGGCGTATCAATAAGGGTCAATTAAAAAAAGAATAAAAAATATAAAAAATAGGCTTTCTATTTAAAATCAATATTAACTCCCTGAATAAGTGGTGTATTAAGGGATGGAGGGAGTATAATTTACAAGTTGTAGGTAAAAAAATATGTATTAAGGAATACTATAAACTAATTAAAGCATAGATTGAGCTAGAGATGCCTTCTCACATTCATTTTCATTAATCATTACATGGCTAAGACAGCTTTATAACTCAAAAGGGGGAGGGAGAGAATAAAGGGAAAAAACTTGATCCATCTATTTTTTTTTTATTGACTCATGTATTTTGCTAATGAATGTAATTTCGTTTGGCCCTAAGTATAAGCACAGGGATTCATATTTTGATCGGTCATATCTAAGAAGTTGTTTAGTTTGAGGGAGAGGCAATGAAAAGTGGCCAATAAACAAGTTATGACAAGGTTAGGGTTGGGGTTTTTTGGGCCCGAAAAAATGTGGCCTGCACAAGCCCGCACCGTCTACCCGCAGGCTGGCCCTCAATTTTTATTTTTAAATAAATGTTGAGGCGAACTTGTAAAATGGTCTTTGGTTTGTTGTGTTGAAACCATTAGCCCAAAGCGTAAAGAAACCCTAAACCATTTCATTATTTCACTTTCACTATGTTCTATTTGAAAAAATTAAGTTGTATTATATGCGTTAGAATGTAGTATATAAAGTAGTTACAACATAACAGAAAAAACAGGAGAAAAATCTAAGCAAAAAATAGGGGAAAATGTTTTTTTTTTAAAAAAAAAAAAAAAAAATTTGTGCGGGAACCCTCACATGCGAGCTAGGGTTGGCGATTGCCCAACCCGTGAAAGCATGGGTAGCATACGCCCACGCAAATAGCCTGCGTGCTTCCATGTATTCCGGGCTCTAGTGGGTGGAGAGAACATTTTTTGAAGTTGGATTTAAAAAAAATAAAAGAAGTAGGGCTATAAAATTTTAATAAAGAGGATATGTAGTATTAAAAAATAAGAAAATTTAATTAATTTTTTTTAACCATACTCCTACAATTTTTCTAAATTCATCCAACTTATAAAAATCACCCCCTTCCCCTCCCGGCCTCCTTCTTAAAGTCTTGTTTGGTTAGAGGGGAGGGGATAGGAAGGGAGGAAAAATAAATCTCTTCCTTCATTTGGTTTGAAATTTTAGAGGGAAGGACTTCAAAGTTTCTATCCCCTCTCCTCCAACACCCCAATTTTCGCTTAACTCCAAATTGAGGGTTTTTGTAGGGGAGCCAAAATTTTGTATAACTTTATTCTTATAACTTATGTGAAATTCCAATAATGCCTAAGATTAAAATATTATTAATATTGTTAAAATATTTTATTATAAAATAAAAATATATTATTATACCAAATGATATTGTTATAAAATAATTTAATATAAAATATATATTTATGAATAAAATATTATTATAATTATAACATATGTTCATATAAATTTAAATAAAAATATAATATTTTTGTTAAAAATATATTATTATATTATATATATGTGTGTGTGTGTGTTATTATATTGAATAGATAAGATGTAAATTAATTTATATAACATATAAATAAAAATTATAACCAAATATGTTAGGGTAGAATTGTAAATTGTCATCATTCCTCCCCTCTCATTCCATCTTAAACCAAACAATAGATAATTAAAAACCCCTAACCTCCTTCCTCATCAGTAAAATTAAACAAGGTAACCTTCTACCTCTTCCTTTCATTTTGTCCCTTCGAACCAAACATGCTCTAAATCCCTCGTCCCAAATAGGCTATAAGACACAATTTGTTTTTTTTAAGGCACATATATCCTTCTATTTAAGATAATCCTATTTGAGGTACTATCCGACACCAAACGTAGGCACCTGTCCTTCAAGGCAAAGAATATGGATTGTATTTCGTCTCACAGGCAATGGTCCCAAAGCAAGGGTTGTTAAGGAATTACAAAATAGAGTCTATTAAGAGCTAAGCGAATATTGGGCCCACTGGCCTAAAAGCGAATATTGGGCCCAGTGTAAGGTAAGGCCCAGAGTGAGAAAGTAGCTGGGATTTATCATAAATTCATAACTAACATTTAGAAGTTTTTAAATTTATTTAATTATTTTTAATACTTTAATATTTTTATCATAACTGATTTTTCTTTCATTTTTTTTTTTGGCCAACGAGCGTGCTATTTTTTCACTTCTTATTTTATATTATAAAGATTGTAAATGTAAATTTAATCCTAATATTTTTTAAATCATAATTGCGAAATTACATTATTACTACATCTCTTCTTCTTCTTCTTTTTACCAACACATTATTACTACATCTCTTCGTTTTTTTTTTACCCAACACATTATTACTACATAAGTTTCTTAAATCCATCAATCTAAAGTTTGGTCTTTGTGTTTTTGAATTGAGGAGCCTTGACTCTAGGAGGATCATTAGTTATAAAATCCCATTCACTGGCTAATGCTACAGTACCAGAATCCAAACCGGGCTCGGTCGAGGCAAGCGACAGAGACTCAGACGAGAGAGTCCGTGACATGTTGAGATAAATACTCCGTACTTGACGGTTGAGGAAGGCTTTCTCTGGACTTGGCAACTGTGCAAACTCCAAACCTCCCGGAATCTAGTAAGTTGTCGTAGTATTATTTGATCATATTTTTATGGCCTTGCTTATCTTGTAATCCCAGGAACCGAGCCTCGTCAACACCCGAAAAATCCTCAGAATCCCAAAGCAAATAATCTTTCTCACACTTAGCTCAATAATCCCAACCCAGGTTCTCTTTCCCTATATTTTCTGTAAAGTTACTATCTTTCATTTTCTTCTTGTCGTCTTAGTCATCTTTCTTAACATATTTGCATCTGGGTTTCGGGCATTAATTGGTAAAATTAGGGTTTTTATTTCCGTTACTTACGGTGCAAATTACTTGCCCAGAAGATGCAACAAAGACCCCAAATGATCCCTATGATGAATTCATTTCCACCTGCAAACATAACTACTGAGCAGATTCAAAAGGTATCCGTTTTAACTTCTGCAACAGTTCATAACTTCACGAGCTGTCTGCAATAACAGCTGGGGCATATAATGTTGGATGAAAATTGAGCTTTTATGAGATGGGGACTGGTCCTAAATTGCTTTACTTGGTAGTGTGTCATTCATATAATCCCAAGCGGTTTCTTCACTTGTCACTGAACTGGCTTATTATATTTTTTTATCATAGCCTAAACATAAATGATCGTCTGAATATTATACTACCTCCCGTCTTTCATAATAATAAACACTATCTTTGCTGGCTGTCTCATATATACCATGAACAATTGCATGGTATTTTATTGTTCCTCTTGGGAATAAATCGATATTTTGGAATTGAAAATCAAGCTAGTGTATTTAAGCTCTTCTGTTGATATAGTTCTTCAATTATAATTAAATTTCTTATATATCTTTTGTTTCTGTTTCTGAAAAAAAAAAATTCCTTCAGATCATCAAACATGATATATTATGGTCCAAATAGACAGTGAATTTGTGTGATTTGAATGCCCTATTGTAACACACTGCAGTATCTTGATGAGAACAAGAAGCTGATTCTGGCAATATTGGACAATCAAAATCTTGGAAAACTTGCCGAATGTGCTCAGTAAGTGGATTCTCCACCATGTCTAAATGTTTTTATTCTCCAGGCTTTTAGTCTGAAATATCTTAGTTCTATATGAATAGTGAGCACATTATCTCATCCTCCCCTGAGCGAAAACACCGTTTATATTTTTTCTAATTATAGAATTTAGATCTCACAGGAGTTCTGGATTGAACCTCCTACCATAATTTTTCATATCTGTTTTTTGTATCAAGTTTCCCCTCTTCTACTTTTTTCTGTGTTAATCTGAGCAGGCAATTTCAGTTATGAAGATGAAAGAAGAACAGTGGGCGTTGAAATTAGGAAAGCTGCCCCATAAAGCACTTGATGTTGTTTTAGTTTTAATGAGCGAGAATTTTGTGAGACAATTATCACATGGCTTGCTTTTGGTCATGTTATCTTATGATAGATTCAAATTTTAACTTCCTGTAACGTGGTCCTCACTTATTATTATATTTGTCTGATTATAGATCATAAAGATGTTTTTGCGCGTATCTAGCATTGTTTCACGTAATGATTTCCGAATATCTTGGGATCCCAGGTACCAAGCCCAGCTTCAGAAGAATTTAATGTATTTAGCTGCCATTGCTGATGCTCCACCTCAAACGCCAGCCATGCCTCCACAGGTTAAATTTGAGGATAGCCAGAGTTATCATTAGTTTGTTTTAATGGTTTTTACATCCTAATGAGATCAATCTGTTTACTAGCCACATTAGACCCAATCAGTTCTTCTGCTGTACTTCAACCAAACATTGAAACATGATTTTTTTTTATTTGGCTCATACTCTAACAAAACAATTCTGATCGATCTAATTGGCTGTTCGGATGTTTGGTTTGATACGATTGACTAGGATTGATTTCAAACATCCATAATAGATACACCTCTGGTGCTTAATATGAGACCCATTTTAATAAAGAAATTGAAGTACAAAGTGGATTTTATATTAAGAACCGGAGGAGGAGGGAGGAGGTGGTGGTGGTGGTAGCCGCCACAGCAGATAGTCCTTTGGTAAGTTTATCGGGTGCCGACTTTGATTGCTCTGTCCAAACCCTCGCAGATGGCCGCACATCCAGCAATGCAACCATGGTACTATATGCAACATCCTCAGGCGGCGGCAATGGCTCAGCAGCAGCAAGGTGTTTTCCCCTCAAAGGCACCACCACAATTTGGTAACCCACTTCAAATGCAGCAGCAGCCACAACCACAACCACAGGCCATGCAAGGGCAAATGGGAATGAGGCCAATGCACGAGGCGGCTCTTGGAGGCGGCTCACCTTCAAATGACCCACGTGGAGGAAACAAGCAAAAAGATGCTTCTGAGCCAAGCTCAGCTGCTGGGGTTGATGTGGAATCGTCTTAGGGTCACAGGAGGCCAAGTGACACGGAGTACTTATTACCGTTAACCATAACTGTTTTTTTTAACTGTTGATACTATAGGTTTCTCCTCACAGGTTGAACAAACTTTGGGTGCTTTTGCTTGGGCCCATTTGGATTAGCAGTGCAGAAGTGATTTTTTTTATTCTGATTTTTACAAACTTAAGATAGGATAAAAATCATTTTAAAAATGTGATTTGTATTTTGATTGACAATAGCAGAAGTGGTTTTGTTTCAAACTGAAACTTGTTTGGATTATTATTATAAAAATAATTTGAGATGGAGAATGACTGAAAAAAGTATGCATCTTATTAAAAAAATATATATCTTATTAAACACTATATATATATATATATATATATATAATTGAAGAGAAAAATTTAAATTTGATAAAAAAAAAATTATTATTGAAAAAATTGGAAAACACTAAAGTCTATAATTAAATATATGTTCAAAAGGGAGTTGTTATAATTAACATAGAAAGAAAGGGATATATTAATTATTTTTTATTCATGTTCTTAGCATGAAATTAATTGGTAATTCATCACCAAAAAAATAATTGGAAATTAATATAAGTTTAAATACAATTTTTAATCTCTCAAATTTATCCTCATCTTAGTTTCTGTTTCTCAAATTTCAAATTATGTATTTTGGTTCCTCAAAAGGAAAAATATTCCAGACTTTTATTAAAATTAAAATTATGAAAATAAAAGGTTAATGTATTATTAAAAAAATGTAGATATTAAAAAAAATAGTTATATTTAATTAGCATAAAAATAAATATTTTTTAACTTTTTTCTTTCACTGAAGAAGAGCATTAGAATAAATAATTTTGGGTATTGAAAATCAAATAGAGATCAATAAAATAATTAGAGGATAAATATAGCCAAAAACCTAATAAAAAAGTCCCATTTAATAAAGGGAAAATATATATGGGGCCCAAATAACAAAGAAAAAACGAAAAAAAGCCCCAAGATTATGAAAATCACGAGAAAAGCCCAAGGGACCTTTTCGGTATAAATTATTAAAAGCGTGAGTTGTTAACGAAATTTGATGATATAATTGTTTACGGGTAGGTCATTAACAACTAAATCGATCTTATTAACAACAATATCCTAACAACTAAATCAAGATCTTATTAACAACTATATATCGATCTTAAGTTAACAACTACGTCACGTAAGATTAACAACTCACGTTTTAATGAATTTATACCAAAAAAGGCCTTGGAGCCTTTTTTGAGATTTTTAGAATCTTGAGGGTTTTTTTTGGGTTTTTCTTTATTATTTGGGCCCCATATGGATTTTCCCTTTAATAAATAATCTCACTTGTATAGGAGAACTTGTTAAAAAAAGTAAAAAAGTAAAAAAAAGTGGGTAAGGTTGGAAGACACAAACAAGGAAATAGAGAGTGGACCCACTACTCAGTTTTTCTCTCCCCAAGGGACAAAAGTTGTCGCAGAAAAGCAACAAAAAATAGCTTCAAAGTAATCAGTCTGATTTTGGGCAAAAAAAAAAAAAAAAAAAAGTAATCAGTCTGATGGGCTTAAAAGAAAAAGAAAACGTCAATCTTTTTTTGGCTCAAAGGAAAAAAACGTCAATCCAAACATCATGTTTTAACCAAATCAAACCTTCACGGTGGAGAATTTGCTTTTCACCCTTTTCCACTGTGATCCCAAATATAGAATTTATTTGATTATCGATATTTTATATATTTTTACTTATATTTATGATTTTATATTATTGAAATTAAAGTTAATTGTCATACTGTTATAAGTCAAAGTTAAATCTATTTAAATTACTTTCTTTAGTATTTCATTCAATTTTATGCGCCAGAAATTTTTTGGCCTTAGATGATATTACTGACCTTATACCTTAAGATGAACAGTGAAGACTGTCATTGCTGACAAAGCTTGTAGATTTGTTTTGGAATAACGGCTAGTGAATGTAAAATTAAGTTTTCATTTATGTATTAGCATATGTAGTTTAGATGTTCCATGTAGTTTATAAGTAGGATCCTTGTCTTCCCTTGTAATTTGAAATAGATGTATATGTATACTATAGTGGAGCATAGCTCTGATTGTTATAATGAAAATTCGGGTCATTATAGAATTTTTTTGGGAGGTCTCATTAATATAGGAGCCTTTGCCCAAAATTTCTATAAGACATAATATTTTGATCATATGAGGTATGTTATTATATATGAATTTAAAAGGGTTTAAGTATGCTTAGGATTATTGTTTTAGTTATGATTTTGTTAATGATATTAATTATGAGTATTATTTAATATTCATATATAAGTTTAAAGCTTAAAAAATATGAATTCACACATATTCCGTACAGATCATCCTTTAGTTTTCAAGGCGTGACAATTGGAAGCGTTTGTCCCATCACGAAGATGTGGTTTTTTTTTTTTTTGGGGGTTCTAGTTCATAAAGCTTGTTCCATTCTCTACTCCTAAGATTTTGGCTTGGAGTTTTTCATTAAAGCAGGCTCCTTCTTTTCTTTTTCTTTTTTCAAGTGAGTGTTTGGGTGGGTGATTCTGAAACATGCTTTTTTAAAAGTTTTTTTTGGTAAGTCGAGATAAAACTCCTCTCACATTACATGCTTACCTTGTAAATCGTAAAAGCTATTATCTACCATCTAATTCAAACCCACATAAAAATCTCCTTTGGTGAGTGAAGTCAATGTCTTCATAAAAGCTATTAGCTACATTTTCTATGTAATTGCTATTTAAATCTGCCTTGTCTTCAATAGTTCCTTCAACCTGTTATTTTCATTCTCGTTCGATAGGTAAAGCCTAAAGGTACATCTTCTGCCTAAATATGATCATAAATTGACATAAATGTGAATCACGAATCAATTAATAATATTAAATATGATAACTTTGACAAATTATACAAGGTATGAGCTGTAAATAAGTTAGTACTACGTACGAGTATTTATTTTCTAAAACTCTATGCGATGCATTTAATTCAAATCTACAATAATTGCATGAAAGTTGAATAAGAAATTTCACCACGTGATCAATTGAGATTGACACGAATCAGTGACTCTGATCCCATTAGTTGCCTTCGTAAATTTTGAGCCTCTCCAAAGTCCCTTAGGCCGCCGGAATTGTTGACTTACCCCAGATTTAAATCATTTAAAAAAAAATCATTTAAATTTTTATTTTAAAATAAATTATTCATAAAATAAATTAATATTTTAATTTAAAATGATTAGTTTGATTGGAGGTTAAAAAAATAAAATATGAACTGTTAAAAATGGATTTTGGCAGTTGGTTCCACTAAATTTGTTATGGGATTTGCTGAGAAATCATACACTTGTTCATTTAGAATATCTTACTCCAGACGAGAAAAATCCCAACTTCGTCACAAAGGTTCAATGGTCTCGTGTCCATAAAATTTATTGTAGATTGTGCTATTCATTAATTATTATAAATAATACTAGATCACATCCTTAATATAAGACCCAGATTAAATTTTTAATATAAAACACAGTTGACTAATTTAAAAAGATTAAAGAAGTTTCGGTAAGTTACTCCTTCTATGAGAGCTTGAAATTTGAATCGTCCTTGTCCCTTTTATAAGATCTTATTTAAGGGAAGGCTATCTAACCATTTAATGCATTTTTACTCCATTCGGTATTTTTTATAAGAATTCAAAATTTGAACTGACTCGGTCCTTGTTATAAAAGCTCAACAAGTGTTGTCTGAATATTTAATGAGTTTTCCCTATATTTTTACTCCTCATTAATTATAGATATTGCATTAATTAAAAGATTGATATACTTATATTTACTCCATCTGGTTTTATTTATAAGACTTCAATAACTCAATTATCAGTTTAAAAAAGTAGTTAAAATTAGTTAAAAACAATAATTGTGTTTGAAATAAACCTTTTTTCTCCAAGTATGCCTTTATTTATGAAGGTCAAATAAGATAGAAATAGAGTTAATAAAGGTATTACCAACCTTTTAATCAATACAACTTATATAATTAATGGGGCAAAAATTGAACAAACTTATTAAATATTCAGACAACTTTTATTAGGTAAATTTTAGGTTTGTATAAAAAAGATTGAAGGGAGTACTTTATTTCTCTCTCTTACTTCCTCCTTATGGGTTCACATTAAGTGCTTTTCTCTTAGGTGTTTTTCCCTCTAATTAGATAGATTATACATTTTTTTTTAATTTTTTATATATTCTATTTATTTAGATTAGATTATATGCTGGATTTTGATTTTTTTTTGCACCCAATATCTCAAATCAATTAATTTCCAGTCTTGCATTTAGAAATATTTTTCCTGTAACCCCAATATCCTGAAAATTAATTAATTTGAAATGCTGGGTGCAAAAAAAATTTCAAGATGCAGCATATAATCTAATCTAAAAAAATAGAATATATAAATAATAAAAAATTGTCTAGTCCCTCTAATTAGAGGGAAAAGTACCTAAGAAGCATTTAAGAGAAAAACACATAATGTTAATTCACTCCTTATATATGAGTACATACTTAAAAACAAAAGTTTATTTTAACAAACGAAGGTTGAGTCTAGCCCTTCACAACGTAACGAACCAAATTTTGAATCCGCACTAGGATACGTATTTATAAATAGGACTAGAGGGAGTATTATATTTGCCCATAATTATTTCTATTTTTTCTTCATATTTTTCTCACACTACATTTTGTTTCATACATTCTCTTATTACTACTCCTATGGTCCTTAATATAAAATATATTCAGGGAGTTAATCTTAAATACAAGACATAGTTTTCATATTTGTCAATCCATATAGTTTTCATATTTGTTAATCCTTTTCTAATTTCTTTCTATTGATGCGCCCTCAACAATAATCAAAGAAGAAAGAGACAAAGGGGATTAAGAAAGATGAGTATGGCGTTTTAGAAAATACATATCATAATAACTAACATAACTAACTTTATTAATCTAATTAAATTAAGCAAATATGCTTATCCCATTATAAATAAGGGTATATTTGTAGGAAAAGTTCATTTCTAACATATTCACTAAACCGATTTCTTAAACTATTAAGCTCTTATAAAAAGGACAAGGAGCACCTAATTATATTATACTCTATGTTGTATGATATGTCTGAAATATTTATATATATAATTATATTATGTATTAGTTTATAAATCAGATATCTTAGTTTTAAAAAAATTATAACATAAATACTTTAAAAATTTATTTAGTTTAGTTTTTTAATCTCACTATAACTTAGTTAACCCAATCCATATAATAAAAACTGGAGATAGTACAACATATTAAGTCAACCAACAGGAAAATGGATGTGGTTGTGCTTTAATTAAAAGAGATCGACAATTCTTAGTTTGTTACATCCAACCAAATATGATTAAACGCAGTACAGAATAGTGAGAATGCAGTGTATAATATATGTACAGAAGAGAGATGTTTAGCTCATATTGGTAATTGACAAAATTAAGTACTGATTTAATTAAACTGATGCGATTGATTTTGACACATACCCCATATTGTGTAGCCACCGTTTTAATCATATGTACGAATTGTTTTTTCACTTTACTTCTTATTGGTCACGTAACAATAATTATTTCGGTGGCATGGTGCATGAATTCAAGGTGGCGTGATTAGAAACAATTAAGGAAGACCAGATGAGTTGATCTTAGAGATCCTCTCATCGTTAAAAGTGACAGTTTACTTTCTACTGATGTACTAATTCAATGATTTACCACTGTTGATTATGGGCTGCCTACTTTTTAAGCTAAGGAGAATCGAATCATTCTCGAGAATCTTCTAAAACAAGTTACTAATAAACTTTTACTGTAAAATTCGAAACATGTTACTAATAAAAGTGTAGATTTAATTGTCAGAACATAGTAACAATTTTTTTTTTAAAAAAATTAATATTGCACCCTGGTCTTGTAATAAAAATTAAGAAAGATTGTTAAAAACAGTTTCACTTCAACTCATTCTAGTCCTTTTTATAAGAGAACAAAATTTAAAACATTTTAGTTCTTTTCATAAGAGTCTGACAGAAGCTGTCTCAATATTTAATGACTTTTTTATCATTTCTATCCTCACTAATTATATATATTGTATTAATTGAAGGTTTTGTGATACTTATGTTTACTCTATTTCTCTCTTCTTTACTCCTTATAAATAAAGGCATACTTGAAAAAATTATCTTAAAACATACTTATTATTTTTAACTTATTTTAACTGCTTTTTTAAAGCGCATAATTCAGTTATCAAACTCTTATAAATAGGATCGAAAAAAGCATAAGGTATTTATGAGAGAAAAAAAATCATTTCATGATCCCCAAGTTCTATTATATGCACTACTACAAAAAAGGGGATATTATTTCCCTAAAAGATATCTTTATTATAAAAAAGAAGTAAAAACGGAAGGCGGTGACATTCTCATAACTATTTGGCGGGAAATTTTTTGGCGTCCCAAATTACTTTTGGGACGTCAAAAGCACCCTTTTTGGCGTCCTAAAAGTAGTTCAGGACGCCAAAAGCAACATTTTTAGCGTCCTAAAGATTATTTTAGGACACCAAAAATTAAACACCCTGACTCTTTTTCTTTTATTTGTTTGTCTTAGCCTTCAGTTTCTCTTCATTTCATCTCCCTCGACTCAGCCTTCACTTTCTCTTCATTTCATCTCCCTCGACTCAACCTTCACTGTCTTAGCACTAACCAGTAGTGACGGTGGCGCCGAGCCCTAACCCCACGGCGTTTGACGCAACGATGAGCACTAACCCGGCGGCAACGGTGACGAACAAAGATCTAGAGGCAATGAATGTAGATTTGAACACAGATCTGTTCTTATTTGATTTTGAGCTAGATCGGGAGTAAAATGTTGACGGTGAAGATCATGTGGAGAATATGAACAGTGAATCTTTTGAAAACATGAAGCAGAGATTCAGGGATAGATCTAAGGTATGTTTGAATCTTGATCTCGATTTGATTTTAGCTATGTTCATCTCGATTCAATTTGACTTAGGGATAGATATGAAAACATTAAGTGTTCTTATTTGATTTTTTTCAATTGATTCAAATGATTTTTGTCTCAGCCTTCAACAAACCCGTTAATTGATTTTCGATTTCATTGGTTTTTGTTAGTTCAAAGCATTGTGGATATGAGGAAGGATGGTTTCAATTATTTTTTGTTAATTGATTCAGATGGTTTTTTGCCTTGCTGTTGCCTCCTCTCCGGCTAAGGAAGGATAGTCCGCTCGGTTGGAACTTCTCTCTCTATGCGTGAAGTGTTTTTTTTTTTGGGACACTCCATGTCTTTCACGTCTGGAAAAAAAATAAGGACTCCGTAAGTCTTAATTTTCCTGCGTCCCTGACATAGACGTCCTTTTTTAAACGAACGTAGAAAAGGTTAAAATAAGGACGTTAAATTTTTTTTTTTGTAGTAGTGATAATTCCTATCTTAGAGCACGATCAATGACAAAAAAAATTATCTTGAAGCACGATTTTTTTTTTTTTTACCAAGTGACTTAAGGAAGGATGGAGTAGTATCACTTTAGTTTTATTTATAAATCCAAATTAACTAACTCTCATATAATAAGGAGAGTTAGTAAACTCATTAATTATGGGCTAAATTTCTAATTTTTCCCTTATCTATGATTGGTTTCAAAAGTCCACATAAATACCTTTTTTTTTATTGCAATTAAAAGGGGATTTTTTATTTTTTTTAAAAAAACACACATTTATTATCCTAAAATTGGACTTATAATAAGGTCAAGAATTTTTGGTCAAAATGAACTTATAAATATAACCAGAGTGTTGAAATATAATTCATTTAGCTTAATGTGGATAATAATAACTTTAATTTTATAAAATAATTTTAAAAAATGAGTCATAATGCATATTTTATTTTATTTTTTTTAAAAAAACAAGCAGAAGAGATTTACTTTTTCAAAAGTGTAATGACGGTGAGGAGGGAGGGACAAGGCCTTTTTGAATTCGCACTGAGAAAGTACGTTCACACAAGTTGAGATAAAATTTTTATCACAAACTTATCTCATATATCTTAAATCGCATTGAAAATATAATTTTTACCACTAATCCAAACATGCACACACCACGCTCTATCATGAGATAGACAACCTTGGATTTGTTTTGAAAATGGGGGTCAATAATTGTGCTATAAATATGTGGCTTCACGCAATTTGTGCATGATTATGTCAACATTAACATAATTTGGTGTACTATATTTGCTCTTACATCATGCAAAATCACTCTAATTATCCAAGTGCTTTACTTAAGATATTGACTTGATGTGAAAAGCGGAAAATGCGTTTGTGTTTAAATTGAAAGTATCTCGTTACCGAAAAAACATAAAGGCACAGTCTCAAGAAAATTTAAGATAGTGTTGACTTTGTTTAGGCTATGCATCGTGGTTTAAGGGAGAGAAAATGGAGGGAGAAACGTTATTTGTTGACTTTCTCCTTTTTTTCCCTCCCCGCCCCTCCCTTCTCCCCAAACCAAACAAAGTCTAAGAGATTAAAGAAGCTAAATAAATCACTTAATTATATAATATGTTGCATTATATTATTAGGTTATATATCTGTCTATAAGTTAAGTAAAATAGTTTAGAGAAAAAATGATAAATATAATTATTTTAAAGTAATTTAATTAGTTTTCTTAATATTTTTTAAAAAAATCAATTATGTTTGGGATTTGAGGGAGTATCTTTAACTAATTTTAACTTTTCTCTTAAATCACGTAATTTGATTATCGAACTTTTATAAATAAGACCGAAAAAAGTGTAAGGTATTTACGAGAAAAAAATCATTTAATGATCCAGATGTTCTATTAAATGATTCCTATCTTGGAGCACGATATATATATATATATATATATATATATATATATATATATATATATATATATATATATATATATATTTTACCAAGTGATTTAAGGCAGGATGGAGTAGTAAGATTTAACTTAATATAGATAATAATAAATTTAATTTTATAAAATAATTATGATATTAAAAATATGAGTCATAATGCATTTTTTTAAAAAAAGAAACCAACAACAAGCAGAAGAGATTTACTTTTTCAAAAGTCTAATGACGATGGGGGAGCACATAATGCTCATCCCTCTAATTAGAGGGGTGAGACATTATATCCATCTAATTAGAGGGTGAGACATTTTTTTAATTATATATATATTTTTTATTTAGATTTAAATTATATGTTTCTTTTTGAAATGTTTCGCACCCAATATCTCAAATTAATTAGTTTTCGGGATCTAGGTATTACGGGAGAAACATTTGAATGTAGGATTTAAAACTAATTAATTTGAGATACGGGATGTAAAAAACATTTTAAAACCAACATATAATTTAAATATATAAAATAAAATATATAAAAAATTAAAAAAAAATGTTCTCACCTCTCTAATAGAGAGATGAGGTGCACATAAGGATGTGCGCCTAATGTGAACCTAACGATGGGGAGGGACAATACGGGAATTAATGAATTGTGCTGGTCACATCACCTCGGTTCTATGGGAGACTGACAAACGAGGTTTTTGTTTTCAAGATTGGGGGGTCTATAATTGTACTATGAATACGTGGCTTCACGCAGTTTGTGCATGATTATGTCACCATTAAATAATTTGGTGTACTATCTTGCCTATTACACCATGCAAAATCACTCTAATTATCCAAGTGTTTTAGTTTTAGGGAGTTTGACTTTTACAACCTCACCATCATCTTCCTCCAAATCTTGTCCATCGATCCTTCCTTCACTAATCCATTAATCAATAGAATAAATATCATCAAAATCATAATTAGAAGCCCTATTATACTTGTTAGCTTCAAATTGGACATGACAAATGTAAGATCATTTATCTTCTTTTGATGTAAATGGTTCTTCTTTTGGTATGAAAAATCTGAATAAAATTGGAAAAAAAACTTTATTAGAAGTCTAACCTTCAAGTAAAATTATTATGAAAATTTTAAAAACCATCTTACCATCTCGAAAGCATTCCAATTACGTTCACAATCAGAATAGTTGCAATATAAGCTAAGAATATGAATTGCAATTCTTTTAAGTTCTGGACATTCATCTCCATAGGAGTTCCATACTACTTTGAAGAAGCCAAATATTTAGTCAATGCTTGTGCAACGTCATGCCCAAACATATCTTTTGCATAATGAAAGTTGGTCAATTGAAACTCAATTTAGTTACGCTCATCTTGATCCTTGACCATTCTTGACAAACAATCATATAATCCAGCAACAAATTGACAATTTAAGAATTATATAAATTTATATAAAATGTTATTGGAGGGAAATATAAAAAGCATTGAAAATTTATTATTTATTTAAGTTTGTTTCACCCAATATCAACTTTTATATATATATATATATATATATATATATATCAACAAACAAACAGCTTCACATAGTTTCTCAACAAACAAGTAAGCAAGGAGTTTTCGATATTCATATAAACATAAAAGTTGAAGGTGAAAGATTAGTAATTGACTAGGTGTAGCTAGCTAGCATACAGAGTTAAACTTAAAACACAGGCTAAAAACCACAAGAAGGAGAAGCAAAAATCACAAGAAGAAAAGGAGAACATTTATTACAGCAAATATTTTCTATATCTAATAAATAAAACCGGATTCTTGTTCCCTAAAAAACCCATTTGTATATCCTTATCTTCATATAAACATATACTCCCTCCGATTCTAATTATAAGAATATATTTTTTAATATAAATTGTACTACAAAAGTGTTCTTATAATTAAGACGATAGTAATATAAAAAGAAGTTTCATATAAAAGATTATGGGGAAAAAGACAAAAAAAAGTGTTACCTCAAATGTCTGTGTTTTCCTCCCAAGTCACGCAAGTCATACAGTTCAGTTTTTATTTTGACTAATCTAAGAATATCTAAGCGCTTAGTATGGGGCTGATTTTTTCTATCGAAAGTAATAAAAATCAGCCATCAATTATAAGAATAGTTACTTTTTTAAGAGATTAAAAAAAATAAAAAATCAGTATTTTTCTTTTTATTTTTTTCTTCAAACTAAATAGTTTGATCAATAAACTAAGTATATAATTTAAAAAAACAATATATTAAATGATTAAATAACTTATTGAAGCTTCCTTAATTTCTCCAAAAAAAGTTACATGAGTAATTTTTTATTAAAAGAAAAGTTACATAAGTAAATTTGTCACAATCCTCTTTTAAGACCAAATTTACCAAGTCTTTTTTATTTTCTCTCTTCTTCTTCTTTGTCCCCTCGTCTCAAATCTCTAGTTCAAGGAGAAATGGACAATACAGCAACTCAGCAAGCAGAGTCACAGGTAGAGGCGCAAAGCAGTAGAAAAACCAAAATTGTGTACTTGGAAAAAAAAATCAAAGATGGAGGTAGGTTGGCAACGGCCCTAAATAAGTAATATTTAGCTTCTTTTTACCTTCATATATTTTTTATTCTTTTTTCGGGACAATTTTTAGCCTTTCTCTACCAGCATCTACAACTCACTTAACTTGGTTTCGAATCAGTGAGTTTAACGAGTTTGAACCAAAAACGATTTTATATATGAGTTAGCGCGCTTTCCTTAGGTAAAAACACAAACTTGTTAAACTCGACAAGTTAACTCGATAGTTTAACAACATTGCATAAGTGTCTTCTCTAGTTGTGTATCCAATTTACAAATTCCACTAAATTTGTTATAAAATTTAAGTTATTTATAATATTATACTTATTACACCTATTTAATATAATCCTTAGTATAAGTCAGTTATAACTAAGGTTACTAAACACGGACCAACGATTGAATCGATCTAAGTACTGAGTCAAGGGTTAATGGTTAGATCAAAGTCAAACACTACAAAAAAAAAATCAAAAATTTGCGACGGAGAAAATCCGTTTAAAAGGGTGAATTTCCTCGCAAAAACCATTTGCGATGGATCACCATTTGTTGCAAAAAATGTCGCCACAAATGGATTTTTGCAACGGAAAAAAAATATTCCGTCGCAAATTTTATTTTTTTACAGAAAAAGTATTATTATTAATTATTTAAAAATCAAACATATTGATGCGATTTATACATATCTTGATTTCAGACAACGGTTTCCACAATTTCAGGCTAATAATAATCACACACATATATAATATTGTCAAAACCTACGCGCACAAATTTGAATTCATTTATTCAGCTGGACCATATAATCACACACACATACTTTTTTTCTTTCTTTTTTTAAATGTGTACTGAGCAAGCAGATCAAGATAATTAATGAGATGGCTAAGTGAGATGGCTAAGGTTAAGCAATAAATGGTGCGTATTGCGGGTGGACCAAAGGGATATATATAAAAAGAAGAAAGCTAAAGAGAGTGATGTGTTGATGCATTGAGAAAGAAGGCAAAAGGAGACAGGTTGTGGTTGGCATATTAACTGTATATATAAATATATATATAAGCACCCAACATTATATGTGTGTGTTATAGAAATTGTGTGTGCCGTATAATTTGTTGTGTAGGCTTGTAACATTAACACAAACAGGTTAATTCAATTTTAATTTAATTAATTAATTTAATGTGGGAGATCGATCGATGGATATGTACATGATTTGGAAGATGCAGAAGAAGCAGCCGACTCTGTGATCATCTTTAATTGATCATCTTTAATTTTTTTTTCCTTGCCTTTCATTTAATTTGTACCACAACTAACGTTACCAAACCTAATACAAATTTGTCCTTTCGCCTCTTAAGCTAGCTAGCAACAAGAAACGAAACGGCAAAGAAAATTAAAGTTCATGTATAATTACTTATTATCATATTTGTTATTTTCTTTTACCATCAATCATGCATGGAATCAAATCATCACCAGTTTGTCAAGTGAAAAGTTGGGAGAGAAGAATTGGAGGAAAAGAGTTAATTAGATTAGCTTTCGTACAAGCGGCTCCACCAACGCATTAAGATGTGTTGAAATCAAACACTAGAACTTAATATATAAGACAAAAAAAAAACATATGTTCACCGGAAATTACCTTCGAAGACGAGGGCGACGGAGGTAGGAGCGGAGAGGGGCGGACGGAGTGAGGGTGGAGACGAGAGAGAATGACAGGCACGAGACGAAATTGAACAACATGGATCTGAAGCATTTTATGCTTTGATTTGCGACGGAAATGGGTTTCTGCCACAAAAAGGCGTCAGTTTTGACACCTTTTTGCGACGGATATGTCTTATGTCGCAAAATTTGCGACGGGTCAAAACTGACGTCTTTTTGCGACGGAAGACGTTTCTATCGCAAACCTTCCCAAACCTTCACTATCTTGCGACGGATATGCTTTCCGTCGCAAAAATCGACACAATTTGCGACGGAATTTTTTCCGTCACCAATTTACTATTTTCTAGTAGTGAAACTGGAGTTAACCCGCGGCTAGACCGATGAAGAAGTGGAGATTTCATGGTTATTTATATGAAATTCTGAATAAAATTAGAAAAACGAATTAATTTAATTTTAAAAGGGTTGAACCTGTCCAACCTGTCGTCCATACAAGTTGAACCAACGGTTTTTGGCTCAAATCGGTCAATCCGAATCCGGTTATGATAACACTGCTCATTCTAACATAACAAAAAATGCATTAAATTGATTTTTTGTTGTTGAAATTTATCTTTATTAAAGTTTTTCTTTCTCTGTATTGTATTTACACATCATTCCCCCCCCCCAAGTCTTTATTTCTTTTCGGTGATCACTAAGTACAAAAAGGGCTTTAAGACCACCTCATTTAGACGGAGTATTGACGCACCGGTCTTAAAAGTATGACCGGTGGCAGTTTTGTAAATATCAAGAACTTCTTGGACCGGATTATAGAGGATCCGGTCTTAAAAGTATGACCGGTGGAAGTTTTGTAAATATAAAGAACACTTTTAAGACCGAATTAAAAAGGATCCGGTCTTAAAAGTATGACCGGTGGCAATTTTGTAAATATAAAGAGAACTATTTAGACCGGATGTTAAAAAGAACTAGTATAAATTTTTTAAAAAAATATATATATTACTTTTAAGATCGGATGTTTTAAATATCCGGTCTAAAAAGTTAAAAATAAAAAAATAAATAAAATTTCTTTTTTTAAGACCGGATGTTACAAAGAACCAGTCTAAAAGTTTAACTTTTAAGACTTCAATTTGATAACAACCGGTCTTAAAGATTTTCATTAGGCGCGGCAAATGAAAATTGAATTTTCATTATTCCTTTTCTAGTTCCTTCCACTTCCCATTTATTTCTCCGCTCTCTTCTCATTTTCACTTCCCCACCCCGCGCATTCACAGTGGCTACCGTAGCTTCAGATTTCGGAGATTTGTGGCTCAACAACAATCCGAGAATGATTCGTGCGGTTGAGTTCATGTTCGTTGCGTTTCTGTTTCCGTAGCTCAACAACAATATATATATATTATATCTCAACAAATTGTTGTTGAGATATATATATATATATATATATATATATATATATATATATATATATATATATATATATATATATATATATATATATCAACAACAATTCGAGGAGAATCGGATTGTTGAGATATATATATATATATCTCAACAACAAGATATATATATATATATATCTCAACAACAAGATATATATATATATATATATATATATATATATATATTGTTGTTGAGCCAAGGAAACAGAAACGCAACGGTAGTAAATCATTGACGTAGATTTCGGTTTAAGTTTGTTCTGTCATAGAACACAGATGTCTAGCCCTAGGTGGGCTAGTATGTTGATGTAGGATCAAATAACTACCTCCTAGGTATCCATGGATGGGATACCTATGAGAATAAGAGATCACAGAAGCACACATACGAAGGCTTTCGCCTAAGGGAGTGGGGTGTGTGTTCTGTGTAGACTCAATTGTAAAGAGGCAGAGTTCAGAGGATACTGTGTCCCGTTCACCTGGGGAATTTCCCTCTTATTTATCGTGAGGCATAGGGATCCGTTTAGCACGTTCCCCTCATTGACATATTGCTTGCCCCTGTCCTCCCACTATCTGATTGTGGGATGATGGGTCATTCCCTAGGGTTAGGGTTTGGTTACCCCTTGTTGGGCCTCACTTGAGTGTGCCTAATATTTTATTCCATAACAAAGTTTAAAATTAAATATCAATTTCTTATTTATTTGTTTTATTGTTCATCTCCTCATTCTAAGCGACGAGAAAGCTCCAAACTTGATTTTCATGGGTAACGAGTCTCGCCCGTAATCTTTCGCTCTCTTGAGGTAAACCTATTATGTCTGCATTTTGCTTATTTCTTCGTTCTCGATCGATTGTTTTTGTTTGTTGTTATTTTTTTTTAATATATTGAGATGTGCACACAAAAAATGAGATAGATAGATAAGCAAACAGAGGAATAGAAGAAAATAGATGAATGGCTTCCCATAACTTCTTCGAGGAACGCAAAATGGTATTACTCTTCTCCTGACCTCCCTCTCTGTCCTTGTATCGTTTTTTTTTTTTTTTTTTTGCTTCCACCCAAAATTTTCTTTGTTCCTTCTTCTTCGTCTACCTCTTCTCGCAGTTCTCTCTGCGCGCTTAGGTATTTTCCCTCTCGAATCTATTTGTTTTAGTTCCTCCGGTGAAAGATCCGGGAAAAGGGTTCTCTCCGAGGCGGCGGCTCAGCATCTACAATCTCACCTTTTTTTTTTCATAGAAAGGAATTTTTAAGACCGGACTTGAAAATATATACGGTCTTAAAAGTTCATTCTTTTTCTTTTCTTTTTTTTTTAAAAAAAAATTACTTTTAAGACCGAATGTTTAAAAGTCCGGTCTTAAAGTGTTTTTTTAAGATCGGACGCGCATCCGGTCTTAAAAGTAACAAACTTTTAAGACCGTCGGAACAAGACGGTCCACGAGATCCGGCCTTACGATACCTCTTTCGTCCGGTCTTAAAAGCCTTTTTTCCACCCGTGGATATTTAATAAGTTAATTATTTTTTGTTGGTTTTAGCATATTAGTGGTAGAAGCAACTTATGTTATGAACTTGCAAGAGTACTCTCTAGATCTCTCACTATTCTTTATAAAAAAAAATGAGCAAGAACAACTTAGAGAAGTCACTTTAGAATAAGGACAAGAAGGAGTCCATACTATATTTTTCTTATCTCCTCTTTCTCAATTTAATATAGTTTATGTATTAATTCTAATTATTATAAAAAATGTAAACTGAAAAAAAGGTACAATTATTATACATTGAAGGTGCCAGATATACTTCAATGATTCAAACGTTTTGATATTTTCAGAAGATTAATGAAGAAATTAAATATCACGAAATCTACTCTAGCTTGTCGTGTTTGCGGGAGCACCACTGCCTTTTTTTTCTTTTCTTTTTTTGAGTAAATGCCATTGTCATGGGTTGAGTTTCTCTCATTATCATTTTTTCACCATCCCTCATAATTTCTAAATTATGTCTGTCCAATCGATCTAAAAGGTCACAATACTACTTTTTTTTTCTCATTTTTTCAATTAACAGTCTACATGGGCTAATGAGAAAAAAATGATAAGAGAGAATCTTCTTCCCATATTTCATATATGCATATATATTAAAAAACACACACTTGATTTTTTTTTTTTGGGGTTGAATGCTAAACCTATAGTTGAAGACGATGGGTTACCATCCTGTAATGATCAACAATAAGTTGGCTTTGAATATTTGACAGCTTCGAATTTTCAATTCAAGTGTATGTTTAAAGATGTGAACTAAAAAAAGAATGATGTTTTTCAACAATGGAATAATTAAACATTAAACATTATATTATCATTAATTTTTTTTTTTCAATTTAGGTAAGCATATATATTTTATAGAGTACTAAAAACAATGCGAGTTAGAATATGCTAAGAGCTTGTTAGGGGTAATTAAGATTGCTCATCATCAACTTTTTTTTGTTCAGACTTCAGCGATATTTAAATTTGTATATTTATTAATTTATGCTTGTTCATTTAAAAAAAAAAAAAAAAAAAGCAACCTCTAATCAAAAGCAGAGGCTCTCATATATCTTTTTTTCATTATTACTTAGCTCATACAAAAAAAGATCATATGATCTTTTTTCTCATTATCCCTCATTTTAACCATGATTGATTGATTTAGAAGATAAGAGAAAAGTTAAAGTAGTATTATGATCATTCAGATTGATTGAACGGGCACAATTTAAAGATAATTAAAAAACGATGATGAGAGAAACCGACGCCTGTAATCCTAGGTTAGATTATTGGTTCTGAAGTTTTGTAGAAATGATAATTTGATAGGGTTAAAATGGTCAATTTCCTTTATTCATCTCTCTCCTCAGTCGTCTACGTAACCACGAACCTGGGGCCTTCCCTTAATTTCCTCCCTCCATCAGTCCATTTCATTGCACCAAGCATGCCTTAAATTAATGATAATGACGTGAATTTTAATTTTGGCATTAATTTGATAGCTTTTCTTAAAAGTAAAGGCATTCATTTTAGTTTTTTTTTTTTTTTTAATAACTAATGCACCCGCTATACTTCTTATAAATGGTACCAACTCATAACCTTATGCTATAGAAGACTGTGAGACGTATTTGGTACTTGTTTCGGTCCTAATTATAAGATAATATTTGAAAGTTGGTTTTGGTCCTAATTATAGGACAACATTCTAATTTTTATCAATTTCTTCCTAAAATATCCTTATTTTATTCTCTCAAATGTGTTTGGTTTTTGATGATTATATATATGTGGATGCGTAGACTCTTCCTGTCAATGAAACTTTTAGATATATTTGTGTGTATCTATGTATGTATGTTTGTGTCTACACACAAATATATATAGACACACACACACACAGAGAGATATATATATGTATGTGTACATATATGTATGTGTCTGTGTATATGTGTGTGTTATATACATATATGTGTGTGTCTGCGCAAAAATATTTGTGTAGACATATGTATACATATATATATACGCACACATATATATATATAGTAAAACCATTATTTCAATTAGATAGCGTGTGGAAAAGAAAATTCTAGGTTTACGTGGTAGGAGTTGTTGATTCAGTTTTATTTATGTCATTTTAAATTTATATAAGGGTATTTTAGGAAAATGAGTAAAATTAACTAATTTAACTTCTTTCCTTAATCTCCCCAAAATCGGTTAAATATGTTCTATAATTAGGACCGGAGGAATGGAGTATCATTAAGGATGCAAGTGTGTTAGTTATTTTAGTTGAGAGAAAATAGTGTGATGGATTTAATTAATTATGACACCAAAAAATGAACAACAAATTCATATCGATTTTTGTTTTTAGGAAGCAACGCTTAAGGCTATGATTGGTTGGAGATTTGAGAGGGAGGGGAGGTGCCCCTTCTTAGGGTGAAAAGTCATATATGCCCCTGATGTGATATGCTAACAAAGTTAATGCACGAAAAATAATACAAAAAGTTATGTAATTTTTAAAAAAAATTAGGGGTAATTTGGTCAAAAAAATTCCTCCCTAACTTTCCTTCAAACCAATCAGAACCTAACTTTCTTAAAATATGGGGTTGTCATCCGTAAAAGGTGACACTTACTCAAATATCTTATAATAACTTATTTTTAGGATAAAAAATTTCTAGTACAAATAACTTATAATAAGGACAACAGTGATATAATGAGTGTGTAAGTTTCGACAAAAAAACACTGTTTGTATTTCTGGGCAACACGTTTGTTCATGTAACTACATACGAAGTGCACGTCGTCTGCACGCAGAACATAATTACTAATAATTTTAGTAATTAAGATAAGATTGGTTTTGTTGTTTCCTAAAACAAGATATAGTTTGTAGGTAAAATTAGATCTTATATTATTTAATGGGTTAAGTTATAAAAATACATACACATGTTTTTTTTTTAAAAAAAAAAAAGTGCACCTAACTCCAAGTACATTTTTTTGGGTGTAAATTAAAGTGACTATATGGTTACAAAAGTAGAACGAAAATACTCATTGACCGTTAGTTTGAATTTTTTTGTGTTTTTTAAGTCTGATATCGACGATGACTCAGCTAAATTTCATCTCAGATGACAATGAAAAACTGGGGAAAATTATAGAGAAGAGTCCAAATATTTTTGAAAATTACAAACAAAAAAAAACGGCAATGGCAGCAAGGAGGTGGAGATGGGCGGCCCAGATAAGATTGAAATTGGAAGAGAGAAGGGTAATTAGAGACAGAATAGCTAAACTTTAATTTCTAAAATATCTATGTCATTTTCTATAATTTTCTTCAGTTATTTATTGTCACCTTAAATAAAATTTAACTGACTCATCGTTCATGTCAGCCTTAAAAATACAAAAACGTCAAACTAACGGTCAATGAATATTTTTGCCCTACTTTTGTAACCACATAGTCACTTTTTCATTTTTTTTAAAAAAAAACACTTAGTGTTGGATACATTTTTGAGAAAATTACATATGCATTTTTACACCTTAACCGTTATTTAATTTTGGTTAAAGTATATTTTTAGTCCTTTAAGTTTTTAATATGATGATATATTTTTATTTCTTTAACTTTATAAAATATACTTTTAATCTTATAATTTAACATCGTTAATTTTGCTAACGGAAAACAAACTGAGTGATAATGTGTAAACTTAAGTGATGATTGTGTAATTAAATGTTATTATACTTAAATTTAAATACGAGTAAATTAAAGAATATATAAAATTTGTGTAATTAAATGTTATTAGTCATAACTTAGATTTGCTACGTCAATATTTTCAGTTAACAATATTAACGATGTTAGAATTTTAAGATAAAAATATATATTTGATAAAGTTAAAGAATAAAAAATATGTTTTATATAAAACTTAAACGGGACTAAATACTTGTAGCCTTTAATTAATTGTTAACTTCCTCGTTAAAATGAAAACTGATCTTCTGACTTGACGCCTTGTCAATTGTCATAGCTGTAAAGTAATGTCAAACGCCTTCTAGCCACGTAACCCCAATATATGCAGCCAACACTATCAATTAAACATCGTCCCCACCCCTATCTAGATTCTTTATCCTACATACCCACTCTCTCTCTGTTTTTTTTTTTTTTTTGGTGTAAGAATATAAGCGCCACATCTTTCTCCATCCCCATTTTCGTAAATTCACCCCGCGCCTGACAACGTTAAAGTTGCCTTTGTTATGCTAATTTCCCTCACATGTTTCTAATGTTAATAATTCATTCATCATTCCTTCTCGTGGCTGCGCATTTAGCGGACCCCTTTTAGTGCTTCCCTTCCTGATTTTGATGTCCATCTCATTTTGTCACAGCCTTAGCTTTTTCCTCTTATATCCTTTTCCATATCCCTTTCCCTCCCAACATTCATTCACTCACCTCTCTGTTTTTACCCAATTCAAATATCCTATCTCTACATGGTTACGTTGTACACATATATACACCCAGACACAGCTTCATGTTTCTCTCTCAATATGAACGCATGTGCTCATTTATAGAAGCTAAGTATCAGGTTGAATTGATAGTTAATCCCCCAGCAAAAAGGAAAACAAAACTGCTGATATATATATATACCCCAAGGATTTAACAACTTGCTCAAGTCAGACACATAATTCTAACTGCGAACACATAATTAGCTTCTTACATTTCTTCCTCATACATCATATCTTATTTCAGGCTGTAACTGAACGACAAATACTGGGAAATATATATATCCCTTATCAGTTATATATCCTCCTTCATACCTTGTTGTTACAGAGGGTACATAGAAGTTAATAAATTAACTAATTTTGTCTGAGGAAATTAAAACAAAGCAGCGGATATATATATGAACATGGATCATCTAGCTACCAACTTGACTACTTAATATAATTAAGAGATGCACCAGCGGGCCCGCCGGGAATTGAATTGAATCTACTAGTCCAGTCTCCTGAGAATAGCAGATTTAATGACGCCCTCGTCGCTTCTCAGACCTTGAGGGATCTTAACGACGACGTCTTGAAGCATGATGTCGTTGACGCATGACATGCTCGCATGGTGTACTCTCAGCTCTAAATCTCGCAGCGCGTCCATCAGCCGCGCTCCGGGGTGGTTCCTGATCTCCGACTGAACTCTGATCATCGCGTCCGGGCCCATGATCCTGACGTCCACCTCCAGCCCGCCCAGGCCCCACCCCTGCCTCAAGCACTGCCCGCTGGGCCTGGCCTGCTCCACTGTCGACTCCACCGTGTCTGCCATTTCCAGCTTCACCTTCCTGCCACTGTTCATACTGGTGGATTCCCTTTGAGCCTGCGACTCAAGTTTCTCGATCTTGGCTTTGAGCTCGTTGATGTAAGAGACAGCGTCCGATAACAGCGACGCCTTGTCCATCCTAGTCACATGCGGGACCGCGGCGCGTAGAGCGTAGAAACGGTGGTTCAGCTTCTCCCGGCGCTGCCTCTCAGCCTCCACGTGGTTGAGCGGCGTCTCGCGTTCCACTCCGGGCTTTCTTCCTCTCTTCTTGGGCGGCGTTTTCTCTATGATAGGCCCGTCGGAATCCGAATGAGAATGCTCTGAGTCCACGTAAGATCTGAGCGGGAGACGAGGATCTTTCTTTCGGGATTTATTATTACCACATGATGAATTTACCAGTGTCTTTTCATCTTCTACTTCGGGCGGGTCGGTGATGACGCCAATGTCGGCAAAAGAAATAGTCTCATCGACGTCCAAGAAATCAACTTGTTCGGGCTGATTATCAGAGGGTGTGAGGAGTGGGGTGATCAGATCGGAGGAGCCGTACAGAGATTTAACTTGTTGGATGAGAGTGAAGTTCTTGGGAATGATTTCAGTGGAACCCATTTCGAGAACCCCGTGGGAGGTGGGAACACAGATGAGGGTTCGAATCCCATGCAGGGAAGCTTCTTTGGCTCTGTCGCAGCCGTGAAATTGAAGGTCTTGGTGGCTGATATTGAGCCAGAGGGGGGAACTGGAGGAGAAGGCCTTGGAGGGGAGGGAGGCAGCGGAGGAATCAGGAGAGAGAGGAAAAGTGCGAGTCAAGGACATGACGTAGAACCACTCGGCATCATTGAGGTTGTCGTCGACGAGAGATTCAAGACCTTTGAATAAGTTGTTGTTGTTGTTATGGCGGGGACGATGATGATCATGATCGGAACCGTGGAAGTGACCATGGGCCCAGGAGAGGCGGAGGCGGGCGCGGTCGTCGTGGGAGGTTTGCCAGAAAATGGCGTAGAGCCAGGAGTGGGGCTGGGATTGAAGTAAGGATTGAAGCTTGTTCTGAAGAGGAGAGGAGGACGGAGGCGGAGGCGGAGAGTGAGAAAAGGAGAGGAGGGAGGAGGGAGAGGAGTGGTAGAGGGGAAGGTCGTCCATGGAAGAGGAAGGTGGGTGTACGGACAGGGATATGGTTTTTTGGGTTTTTGGGGGAAGGACGGTTACCAGGGATGTGGGGGAGGGCTTATGATATATTAATATGACAAGCTAAGGGAGGAGGGGCTGCAGAATATATGGAGAGAGAAGCCAGCGATGTTGTAGGTTGTAGCAATAGTGTCACCTAAACTCCTTAGGTAAAAAAATAGGGAGCTAAATGACTTTTAACTTCAGAGAAATAATATCAAAAAGTCTACGTTGATAATTGAACAGAATAATAAGTGAATCAGTTATCATTAATAACTTATGAGACTTATCAATATATTATTTCTTTTAGTTGGAACTTATATGTCATTCTCCCAAAAAATTATAAGACTAGTTGATTTTTTTAAAAGAGTAAAAAAGTTAAATAAGTTAGTTAATTATAATATATGTCATGTAATATTATTTGATTAAAGTACTATATATCAATTTATAATTTAAACAAATTTAGTATAAAAAAAGATAGAGTTAAGTAGTAAATCCACATCGGAAGTACATGCACAAGAACATTTTTGCCCTGGAAATTGTTTGGCTCAATGTAGCCTCGGAAGTTTAAAAACGTAGCAATGTTGCATTTTTCCGTTAAAAAGTTAACGGTCAATGTCACTTTTTTTAACCGTCAGCGTTAGTTTTTTAATCGAAAAGAGCAATATTGGTACTTTTTTAGACTTCCGAGACTACATTGTGCCCAAAAAAAAAACTTCTAGGACAAAATTATTCCTAAGCATATACTTCCAAATCAAATTTACTACTTAACCCAAAAAATATATATACATAGTTAAGAGTAATCTGTTTCACTACTTTAATGTCTGTATGAAAAAGTGAGTTAAAGTGACAAAAAAAAAAAAAAATGGGGGAGATTGTGCATAGAGGAAACAAAAGGAAATGAAAGAAGGATTAGGCACCACGTACTCCCACTTGAAGTGAAAGCGAGAAGGCAAAAGCCTGCCACTGTGATAGGCTTCACTTACATCACATGTGCTCTATAATCTATCAATTCTTAGTACTAGTATTATAGTATATCCCCTCCTACCAGGTTCTATTAATGAGATTTAAGATTTCTATACGTAATAAAGCATAAAAGAGTTTTTTTAATTGATTCCCGTCTTTCCCAAACACCCTCTTAGTTTAAGAACAAAACTCTTACTTGTGTTCAGTTTTATGGGAAAATCTATATGAGGGCTCTTTTAGTTTAAAAAATGTCCTAAGATTCTGAAAATCCCAGAAAAGGCCTCAAGGCCCTTTTTAGCATCTGAATATGCGCTTAACCCACCACTGACACACCATATACGTCAATTTATAAGCGCATATTCATATGTCAAAAAGGTCCCTGAAGCTTTTTTTGGGATTTTTAGAATCTTAGGAGCTTTTTTTAGGTTAAAAAGGCTCTCATATGGATTTTCCCCAATTTTATTAATACTAACTAGTCTGTCCTATTCATTATATAAATAAATTTAACTAATTCATCAAAATAAAGAAATGATAGTTAACTTATTAATTATAAATTTTTAATTTTATCCATATCATATGAAGTTTTAATTTAGACGCGTGAGAAAAATACAATGATTCATATTTAAAAGACAATAACTTTACAACTTCACCTTTTTTTTTTGTCAGAATTTTACTCCTATTTAATTATATTCTTATTAAGAAAATTAGAATCTACACAATAATTAATAAATGAAAAGTAAAAAATACACTTTCTATTCCTGAACCGATGAAAGTGTATATAATGATATCAATGTCCTCGAAACACATCTAGTAATAGGAGTAGTAGTAATATATTATATTATACACAGTCAAACATGTGTAACACGCACACATTGAATTCGAGGTAAAAACAAAACCAGATGCCTAGAACAAGAAAGTAAAAAAGAAGAATCCAGTAACTATTCTAATGTAATTAACTAATAACTGTCTTGTCATTGCTGTTTTAATTTGCGACTTTAGGCGTCATATGAGTAAGAATTCTGGATATCGAATTAATTCCACGCAATACTCCATATCAAGTTATCAGACTCACGAGTTTAAATAAATTTATGACAGTAAGGTAAACTCGTATTGTGAACTCGAATCACAAATTCGTAAGAGTTTACTTTTATCATTAACTAGATATTAATAGTGTATAAATAAATAATTAAAATATAAAAAATAACAACAATTTGATTTGAATATTTTTTAAATCCAAATAATTTAAATTAAATCCCTCAATATTCATATTTATCTTAATTAACACAGACTTTTCTATAAATATACATTTAAATCCGTTAAGCATGATCAAATCAAATAAGTTAACACGAGTTTAAGGATAAGTAAATACGGTTTTGTAATCTGGAAACGTAAAAATGATAAACTTGATATATAAACTAGTAAGTTTAACCGAGTTTACTAGTAACTCGACTCGATTTTATAAATTATAAACGTAAAAATGTTAAACTCGAAGAGTCAACTCACGAGTTTAACAATAATGCTCCACACTATCTCTATACTTTTCCAATATAACATGTAGAATTTTTATTTTTAATTATAATCTATTTCTTAAACTCGCCGTAATGTATATAATTAAGTAAAGGACCACACTAGTTTAACGTAATAAACATAATAAATTAAGCACAGTATTAGTGAGGGCCGCGACGGCATTGTAACGAGGATGGTGAACAACTTGATAAGTCGTTGAGGAGTTGCATTTAAAAATTTGATGAAAAGGTCCACCTAAGAGGATTTTGAGTTTTATTACAAGTATTAACTACTAGTGCCTTTTTTTTCGATAGCATGCTGGTAGCTTTTAATTTTGATTGAAATGAAAATTTCAAATGCCTATTGGCTACTACACCAAACAAAAACAAGCTCATTCCGTATACTATTCTGGTCCAATTTATAAGTATTTTTTAACAAAATATTACTACCTCCGGTCCTAATTATAAGAGCTAGTTGACTTTTTTTGGAGAGATTAAAGAAGCTAAATAAGTTATTTAATCATTTCATATGTTATGTTTTCTTAGATTATATATTAGTTTATTAATCAAATTATTAAGTTTGAAGGGAAAAAAAAAATACTTTAAAAAATTTAATTTAATTAGTTTCCTTAATCTCTTCAAAAAGTTCAACTAGTTCATTCTTATAATTATAATTAGGAAGAAAGACATACTAAAAGGAGGTAGTTAATTCAATGACTATGGGGTAAATTTTCAACTTTGTCTTCTTTTGTGAATGAGTATTTTTTAACTCTTTTTTTAAAATTTATTGTCATAGGTACAATTAATATGAGTAAAATTGTCACAATTTTATTTGTTATCCTTAAATTGGATTTATAAATAATACTAAATTTTTTTTATAAAAAAGAAATTATAAAAAAGATCAGGATACCAAAGCCATAAATGAGCTCATGCCGTATTTATTTATTTATTCTGACTTAACTTCAACTGTGAATTTATCGATTAATAAAAATAAATGAGTAGTGGGGGCCTAGGCACTTGTCAAAATCTTAAAAAAAATGGAGTGTACAAACAATTTGTGACTAATAAATAATTGAGTTACTAGAATATTAATATATTCATAATTTAAGTAGATAATATGGGAGATAATATGTGGGTAATATTGAAGAAGGCTTATCTATTTGAAGGGTGGGGGAGTGGCGAGGTGGACCCGTGTCAATGTGTGCACCGAGCCACGACTTGAATTATCAAGATTTGTGACAATAAAGGCACGTGACTTTAGGCCGTATTTACGCACGTGCTTAATTCCCTTTTATGTACTCATATAATTTGACATTTTTATTTGCTGATGCAATATTTGTCTATATTTATTAAATTAATTAAAACGGATGTGTCGTCTCAGCTAACAACGGAGAAATTGACAACACATAAAATTGGCCCCGCAACAACTACATTTGGTACTCATTTAAAGACGCATGACCCCACCTTTTTTTTTTTTGGGGGTCCAATCCTCGTACAGTTACAGCTCTTAAATGGTCCATCTGGTCCATTGATATCAACATCATCGTGGGGTAACTTTCTAAATCTAACGGTTGCTTCTAACTCATCATAATCATTATTAAACTTGGGATAGTTATAACTTTAGTTGAACTTGTGAGGTTACGTTTATTTTTAGCTAACTTAAATTGTGTCACTTTATTATTAAACTTAGGATATTTGCAACTTTAGATGAACTTGCGAGTTCATTCAACACGAATTTATAATTTTTACATTTCTAACTTATAAAAATATATTCAGTAGTTGGTAAATTTGTATTAACTTTTTTGTATTTGATCATATTTATTGACTCTATACATGATAAATTTACAAAAAAAATATTGAGGTTGATAAATTAATAAATGTTGACAAATTTAATTTTAATTGTTTGAATTTGAAATATATTTAAATCAATTTATTTTCATTTTTATATCTTAATTATGGATTCACATAATTTTTAACTCCTCAAGTTTTTCTTCATTTGGTTTTAATTCCTCAACTTTTTTTTCCGTTTGAAACATTCATTAAATAAAAACTTGAACAAGTTGAACCTTTGAGGACAGTGAAGGTAAACTTAAGAGATCAAACATTGCACTATCCCATTAATTATTTAATTATAGACTTTTAGTGATTATTAATTAATAAAAAAATTCACGATTTTACAATGTAATTTTACATTTTTATCATGAATTTATTTAAACTCGTGAGTTTAACAAAATAATGAAGTCTTTTATGTAAAGGACTGAAAAAAATAATCAAATTAGTTATCGAAATAATAGTTTGTATTCTATCGGATCTTAAATATATGACATTTTTACCTAATTTATAAAATTAATTAAACTACTCTAGAGAGTGATTAATAGGGGTAAAGTTAAAAAATTCTATCAATCTGAAAAAATCTTAATAAGCTAATTATCATTCATTAATTCGTATGAAATAGTTTGAAAGGGCCTTATAGCAAGTATTCCTTCTAGTCCGTATTATAGAATATTTCCAATTAATTCTCACATGCCAATAAATGACAAGGTGTTAAATTTTTCATAAATTGATAAATTTTTCTTTGTCATTCTTTAAATTATGTGATTTTTTTTTTTTTTTTAAACTTTGAATCTCAATTAATAATAAGGGTAAAGCGGAAAAAAAAATGTAATAATGAACATTTGGGACCAAAAGTTGCTTCTAGAATATGGCCTGAAAGAAGGACAAGAGGGGTACCCAATTTTAATAAGTGCTCCCTCCGATCCTTTTGATAATAGTCATAACTGAAATACGCAGTTTAGAAATAGTTATCCAATTGTTTAAAAGTAATAAATGTATGGGAATGAACTATTTTTTTCAAAGTAAGAGAGAAGTAGAATAGTGATGAGAGAAAATATAAAAGATACTACCTAGGTCCCTAATTTTAAGGCATAGTTAAGCTTTGTTTGGAGAGATTAAGGAAGGTTTAAATAAGTTACTTAATCATTTTATATGTTGTGTATCTTTAGATTATATATTAGTTTATTAGTCAAACTAATTACTTTGAAGAAAAAAAAAAAATAAAAATATTATAAAGTAATTTAATTAGCTTCCTTAATTTCCTCCAAAAAAAGTCAATTATGTCTTATAATTAGGACCGGAGGGAATAATATAATATAGGAAAAAGATGATGAGAGAAAATAAAATTAATTAGGGGCAAAAAAATGATAAAAGTCATCAAACGTTAAAACAACTCCAAATGAGATCTTATGAAAAGGATCAAAACAATTGAAATTCATACTCTTATAAAAAAGACTAGAGGAGAGTTGAAAGTTAGCTGTAGATTTGTTAGGACTCGTCTTAAGGAGATTTATAAATACTCTCCAGGTTAAATATAAGACTATGTTAACTTTTTCTTTTGATTGATTAAGGAAGATAAATAAATTATTTAATTATATCATATATTGTGTATTATTACTCCCTTTGGTCATATTTAAAAGGGCCTGATAACCCAATTAAACAATTTAAGAAAGAGGTTAAAATTAGTTAAAAATAATAAATATGTCTAAAATAAACTCTCTCTTTTTTTACCAAGTATACCCTTATTTTAGAGGGGCAAATAAGAGGAAGAAAAATAACAAATATATCATAACCAACATTTTAATTGATCCAATACATATAATTAATAAGGGGCAAAAATGGAAAAAAGACATTAAATATTCAGATAACTCTTGTCTGACTCTTATAAAAAAGACCAAGATAGTTCAAATTTTGGGCTCTCACAAAAAGAACCGGATGGAGTATTAGATTATATATTAGTCCATAAGTTAGGAAAAATAGTTTAAATTAAAAAAAATTAAAGTAATTTAATTAGTTTTTAAAATATTTATAAAAATTAATTGGATTTTATATTTATGACAGAGAGTAGCACTTCTCTTTACGGTTGGGTTGGGGAATTCCATTCATGTTTTCAGATTCAATTCCAACTTAACTGTACTCTCCCTTGTTGTTTTGCTGGTTCCTCTTCTCTTTTGGCCTTCAATTCTCTTATATTACCTGTATTTGTTTATTACTTTAATATTGAGAAATGAATAGCATATATTATTACTATTATTATAAAATTGTGTAATTTTATACTCAAGTTGAAGTTGATCGACGTTGATTTTTTTTTTTGGATTGTCACTGTACTGTTACCCATTTTATAGGATGGATAGGGATGAGTCGCTTGGAAAAAAGCTGGGAACCAGAACAAGTTTAAAGAGAAGAAGAAAAAGAACGCTGAAAAAAAAAACATATTTGGTCCAAAAAGCGATTTTTGTAATAGTACCAAGAAAAAGAAAATACTCATTCCGTTCCTAATTATAGAAACTATTTATCGAGAATTTGGAGAGATTAAGGAGAGAAGTTAAATTAGTTAATTATAATTATTTTTCAAAAATACCCTTGCTTAACCACTACATAATTGGTGTCCCATTTTATAATAATACCACTTCTTTATCTTTAATGTTGGGCAGTTTCCTTCTATTTGTGTGAGCTGCTTCCTCAACTCCTCGTCAAATTTTTTCTTTGGGGGGGGGGTTAAGAAAACGGTACGTCGACCCAATAAAACAAATAAATTGCATACCTATCCCACGTGGGGTAATTACTTACTATACTTATTACTCTTTAGAAACATATGACAAAATTGCTCAAAACTATTTTATATAAAAAAGTATAATTGAGGTGTATATGACATTAATAAGTTGTAAACATTATTTACTTTATAGAATATATAGGTGTATTATTTAATTATTATTGAGAAAGTATAAATAGAGGTATTATAGGAAAAAAATTGACAAAAGTTAAAACTTACTTTTATAATTAGGACTAAAACCAACTCTAAAATATGTTCCTATAATTAGGACTGGAGGGGGAGTAAAAATAAAGAAGAAGATAGTTTCAGTAGAAGGAGATTAAGGAAATTGTTATGTAATTACCTCGATTCATCTTGTCTTGTCATTTACTCAAAGTCTCAAACCCAACATGTTGTCCAGTTTTGTGTGGTTCCTTACGGGCATTTATTTATTTTTAATTAATTAAGTGAGGAATAATTAATTTGTACGTAATTTCTGCCTGAGAAATCAGACAAAATCTAGGCCAGTTTAATTTCTGTTTGGGGGACCTGCAGGCAGAATCTACGCCAACGTAACACTTGTGTTTCGACCTTTTGTGACGTGTGAGTTTCATCTCCACTCCAAAAAGTTTTTGGGAAAATTCTTTTCTAGCTTCGAAAACATAAAAAAAATGTAAATAAATTTTTTTCAGATGTCATAAAAGTATTAAAGAGTTGTTAATCTTACAGATGAGAGTTATTAATCCCACATATAAAAGTTTTTTTTTTTTAAACTTAACTTTAACCAACTCAAGATCGAACACTTCTCTCTATTTTGGGTGAGAGTTTATCGTGAGGTTTACCCCACCTGTGAGCTGTAACTCTAAGATCGAAAAGACGACGAGGGATCCCACATATGGAAGGTGTTAATGAGACTTTTTTGACATCTAATTTTTTTTTTTGAACTTTTTTGAAATGTTTTTAGTCACTTGGGACCTTTTAAGAAATTTTCCCAAACTTTTTTTTATAATAATTGGGAGATGCAATGACTTACATATCATGGATTATTTTTATTTTATTTTTTTTTTAAAAAAAACCACTTGAACTTCAAAATCTTGTTACCCACCAAAGTAATGGGATTAACGCAATAATAAAACAATTGACAACTTATTTTAATGAGAAATCACTCATTTTCAATTTTCAATATCAAGTGATATTTTCTTATCATTTTTTCATGAATTAATCATACGTAGTATTAAACTAAGCAATAATTATTTTGTATTTCATAGTAAAACCATTTGTTTATGGACTAAAATATATAGCGTGCATATGATTTTATTGTAATGCGGCTTCATACATACCTCTTTAACTTCCTTATTATATTATATTTGTTAACGTAAAACATAAAAAAGCACGCATGTTATGAATATGATTAGGATGTCTCGTCTTCTCCTTGAATATATTACGAGGTTATTATTAGTTTATTATATCCTCGTATTATGCTAAGTTCCTGTTGATTTTGCAACTGCTGATTGAACACTCTAGCTTGACCCATTGCTTTAATACGTACTAGTATAATATAATTCCTTTATTATAATCACACCACTCTCTGATTAATCTATACTATATATATACACCTATTTAACACGTGGGAGGCTAGTGATATTGCTGCGAGCAGTTAAAGTTCTTAAATCCTAACCGTATTAAGAGTTTGTTTGCTTTTTTTTTTTTTTTTTAATGAAAACAGAAATTTATTATAAACTCACAGGAGCATTTACGACATGAAAAAACTACAAACTACTATCATTCACCAACTATCGCCTCTTGGAACAAAGATGGTGGGTGATCAAAGAGACAAAAATTTCCTACGATATTATGAGCTAGCTTAGCCAAGCGATCCGCTAAATTATTTTATTCTCTAAAACTATGACTAAGTAAAACTTGTCAGTTTTTTTTATAACCATAACTTGACAGCAACTATAAGGTCCCTGTTTGGTTTAACAAAATAGTTGGAAAGGGATGAAATGAAAAAGAATGCAAAATATTTGGTATACTCTGAAAAGGAAATTTTTTTATAGAAATTTTTTTGTTTGGTATGGTGAGAATGAGGTGAATGACAATTTTGCCCTTGATTAAGAAATTACTCCCTCCGGTCCTAATTATAAGAGCATTTTTTGGAGTTGGTTTTGGTCCTAATTATAAGAGTAAATTTTAACTTTTGTCAATTTTTTTCCTACAATACCCCTATTTATACTTTCTCAATAATAATTTAATAATACACCTATATATTTTATAAAGTAAATAATGTTTGCAACTTATTAATGTTATATACACCTCAATTATACTTTTTTCTTATAAAATAATTTTGAGCAATTTTTGTCATATTTTTCCCATATTACCCCTAGTAATACTTCTTTCACAATAATTAATTTAACAACATGCTTATATTCTATCAGATGAGAGATTCTATTTTATTTTATTTTTAAATAAAATGATTTTAATATTCTTTTAAAAATATTTCCACGTAACTATCCAGTTCCAAAGTGATTGATTTAATGCATAGGAGATTGAGCCAAAACGTGAAACCTGGCGGAGTCTGATTGCCTACAGGCTGCCTCAGAATTATCTGCTGTTAATTAGGGCTGTTTTCGGAAAATAATTTTAGTTAACTAATTTAACTTCTTTCCTTAATCTCTCTAAATTTTGGTAAATAGCTCTTATAATTAGGACCAGAGGGAGTAATATCTAAGAGGAGAAAAAAAAAGACCCAAAATATATATTCCCCTTCATTTTCCTATTGCTCCTCCATTAATGCGCAGCACCTGAGCGAAGGTTTTTTTAATTTAAAAAAAAAAAAAAAACAAAGCAACAGTGCCTCCAATAATATATTTTACAAACAAGTGGATCACCTTTAATTATGTCATGTTTAAAATTATGAGAAAACAACTATAATTAATAAAAAATCTATGGACGGACGGCACAAAACTGGTTGTTTTGATTGCTCATTGCCCTTTTATTTAGAAGACATGAGTGCCAAAAATGTGAAAAAGACGATGAAATGATGATTAAGATCAAAGTATAGCGACTGAAACAATATTTTATTGAAACATGTCTATATATTACTAATGGATTGAATAAAATATTACCTAGAGATGATATATACGACCAACGCACCACATGATCAATTGATTCAAAAATTACTTAAAGAGTTAAGATGAGGATGATCTTAGTTAATGAATTTAATCTTGATATATACCTTGTTATGGATTCGTATTTTGGGCCTAAATGTGATATGGTCCAATAAAAATATATTGTAATTAAAACCCTCCGCAAGCAGGTAAAACGCTAATTTCCCTATAATATCGGCACTAATCCCGACCGTACAGGTAATGGAGCAGAGACATGTAGTGGAGCAGAGTTTTCTCAGATAGTGGAGCAGACATTTATAGAACATGGGGGTGCATGTTACTAAAGGAACGAACGTAGAACCAAGAGGATGAAACCCTGGGTAATCTCTATAAATAGGAGATTACCCACCAGGTGCACACATTCTGTTCATATCCTTTTACTATACTGTTACACTATGCACACACCTCATCCCCTTTGGCTCATCGTCATTCTTATGTAGTACAATGATCAGTCGATATTCTTTGGTGTCTTCCCATAAGCACAATTGAATACTCACCTTCTCTTCGGTATTGCTTATACACTTACCGGAGAGCACACAAATCCTATATTAATCAGATACTAACCCAGAGGTTAGACATTAATGTTCACAGAACCAAACAACCCCCATCAGCTTCTTACCTATTTCTTTTTATAAATAATCAAAATCATATTAGCAAAATAACTGAATCATACATTAGTTACAAAACAGAAAAGAAACAAGGACAATTGTTAAGAGAAGAAAAAAAGGTTAGCCAATGGAGAGGGGGCCACGTAAACAAAAAAGAAGGCAAAAAATTTCAAGGAGGAGGTGATGCCTTAATAGTTGAGATTAAGGACCTAGTTGAAAGGCTAAAGATATCAAATCTCTCTCTCAGTGTTTGTGTAGAATTGAGGGTTAATATTTCAGTAGGAAATGACTGCTGCTAGAGTGTTATTTCTTCTATAAGAATTGGGATGCAGATTCTCTCAGTAGCACGTTTCTCAGTATCCCAGTAGCTTGAAATCCTATCCGTTCAATGTTGATATAAGCATTAGAAAGAGACACATAATCTACTTTTTAAAATTTTATCTTTACCGCATGAGGTAGTTTTTACAGCGTGAAGTAATTTGAAATAGATGATGTGTCTCTTTTTGGATGTTTAGATCATCAATATTGAACGATAGAATTTAAAGCTATTGAGGATACTGAGAAACGTGCTATTGAAAGAATTGTGGTAGAGAGAGAGGCCTTGGAAGTTGGCGAAGAATGAAAGAAGGTAGTCTAATGACATTTTTTTTTTGATATAAAAAGGTTTTGGAGGGGTTCGACATCGGTCACTGAAAAGAAGACGGCCGGCTCATGAAGACTTGCGAGGACTTACGAGATCGCCTACTAAAGGAGTCCCAGCGGCGGTGGCAGAGGGGATCGAACCCACGACCCAAGGGCCTAATCCTGGATCCCTTACCATTTATGTCAATTCACATTGACGGTAGTCTAATGACATAGAAGCCTCTTTGATTAAGATTGCTAATAATTTTGTTTTGTAAGACTTGATGAGCCCATCTTTAGGATAGTTTTTGAAATTTTATCTCATGTTTGATAAAACTTTGGGTCTAATGGGCTTATATGATATAAGCTGTTTATTTTGATAAGCCAAAATTTGGAGCTTATGAAAAAAGCAAAAGTACGGTTGTTATGTTCCAAAAAAAAAGAGAAATGACCATTATGCCACCCACAATTTATTTTCTCTCTCTTGTCCCATCTCACGCACCAACTCCCTCTGGTTCCATCTTTTTTTTCTTCTCTCGCCATCTCCTTTATTGGACATTGTTTTTTTTTTTTTCACACTTGGACATTGTTATATTATTATATTAGGGTTAAATACCAATTTTACCATGGAAGTATTGGTAAGGGGATACTCAGCACCCGTAAGTTTTTTTGGTATCATTTTTGCCCCGGAAATTTAAAAACTTGTAATCTTACCGATCGATTGATCTTGACCATTAGATCGTTCTTCTTCAGTAAACTTTTGGCAAATTTGCTCCAAAAAAAAAAATTCGGGCATATTTGCTCCTTTTTGTAAACTTCCAGGGTAAAAATGATACTGAAAAAAACTTTGGTCTTTGAGTCTTCCTTACCAACACTTCCGTAGCAAAAATGGTATTTAACCCTTGTTATTATTTACCCAGCACCATCACCTTTGTTCATTTAATATATGGATAATTAATAAATAAAATGAATGAGAAATTATTTAATATTCACGCAACTAAATATTTTATTATTATTATTTCAATTTAGTACTTTCCTTAAAGAGTTATATAATTTTAATATTTTTCTTAAAATTAATGTACATATAATAATCTATTTTTCATTTAATAAGATCCATGTATTTTTAAATCATTTTTCATATAAACTTACTTTTTAACATAATCAGCCAAACAAGTTTTTAAAAATCAGATTGAGAAAAAAAGTCATTTTTATCACCGTCAATTCAATCATAATTATATTACACAATCTTTTACTAAT
The DNA here is from genome assembly GCA_019022615.1 of Acacia melanoxylon. Lineage (NCBI taxonomy): Eukaryota > Viridiplantae > Streptophyta > Magnoliopsida > Fabales > Fabaceae > Acacia > Acacia melanoxylon. The sequence continues at coordinate 826,162 of JAFJYJ010000130.1, forward strand.
TTTAATTTATATAAGTCAGATTACAAATGTCTCCTAGTAATATTCGTGCTTGTGATAAGATTGTCTCAAAATCAAACATCACCTTCACGTGTGAAATATAGAAGGATGCTTTAATTTGCCCATGCATGAAACAAGACGTGATATGTTATATTTAGGATCATTCCAAGACTATGTCTTGGTTCAAAGTCCTCATTTTATGTCTTGCGTTCATGCATCGTATTTAGAAACATCCTTTCAGCACTGTCCTTTCTAAGTTTGCGCACGTGGGTTTTTTTTTTCTATGCTACAAGTTTCAAATAATGTTCAAACCAAAATAGATTCATTTTTATTATACTACGTCAAAAAAACAAAAAAAACACAAACGAGGAAAGATTCATTTCATTTCACAGTCTTTAAGTTCTTGGGCCCTTGGAGACCCGAGAAGTGGAAAACACGATGAATAGTCTCAAAACGGGTGGGTTTAATAGATCGCTTTAATTTATGAAAGGGATATGTAGTCCTTAAGTTTGCCTTTACCTTATTGTGTTGGTCCCTCAAATTTTATCCGGTCTAAAATATTAGTTTTTATCATTAAATAAAAATCTTGACAGTTTTACTACTTGAAGAATCAACACCTCTTGGTTAAAATTTGAATAACTAAAATTAAAATAAGGATAAACTTAAGGGACCAAAAACCAATTATAAAATCACTTCCATATAAAATTGGGCAAGTCAATTCCTGGCCCTACCCATGAAGTCAACTTCCTCTCTCAATTTTTCATCTTTACCCTCAAGTGAAGCCTCCTCTTGTCTATTGTTGTCAAACTCACGAGTTAACTCTCCGAGTTTATTGTTTTTACGTTTCTACCTTACTAAATCGAGTCAAGTCTTTAGTAAACTCGTGTCAACTGTAAACTTAGTTAAACTCACGAGTTTACACACCGAATTTACCGTTTTTACGTTTCTAACTTATAAAATGTGTGTGTTTTTTTTTTTCAATTTTGTCATTCTTAACGACTTTATATATGAATTTTATAGAACTTTTTTTATTAAATATAATAAATTATGAATGTTGATATATTTAATTTCAATTATTTAGATTTAAAATATATTTAAATCAAATTATCGTCATTTTTTATATTTTAATTATTTAATTATACACTATTAATACCTATTTTATGATAAAAGTAAACTCTTACGACTTTACGATTAAATTTCACGATACGAATTTACGTCACTGTCATGAGTTTGTTTAAACTCATGAGTTTGACAACCTTGTTGACTTGTCTCCACATTTACATATGGCAACCATGTGCTTTGCCAGCAACTGCCACCACCATCAGCGACTATGCTCACTTGGGGTGGGAATAAATCTATCGTTTATCTACAACATGACCTATTTAGGGCCTGACCTTTTTGTTAAAAAGGCTAAACTAAGGCCTATTTAAAGGTCTGAATATGTAAATAAATAGCACTTTTTTTATTTTGTTATGCCTAACCTATAGGCCTTCTTCTGCGCACTGTTTAAATATATTAAATAAATATAATTATATTTATATCATATAAATAAGATAATATTTATTGTTTTTCATTCTTATATTATAATTTCAAGATGTATTTATAAAAGTTTTGATAGGCTTAAAGTATACAAAGTCTATTTATAGCCTCCAAAGCCTGTAATATGAGGCCTTTTTAAAGGCTTATATTGTAAGAAGGCCTTTAAAAAGACTTTCGTTGATCTCTATGAAAGCTCGTACGCGAAAGCATAGAAAAAGGTCAATTCAATTTCGATCTTCGCCTATCATTTTCAAGCCTATTTAAAAAAAGTCACTTTAACCTGACCTATTTCCATGCCTAATACTCACCAATGCCTGACAATTGTTCCTCAACCATCGTCTTTAATTTGTTTGTTTACGTGATTAGAGAGTTTGAATTCATGCTATAACTCAAGACAATTCACAATACCCAAAAATTTTAACAAGCAAGAAGGTTGGGAGGTGTGAGATTTTTCTAGGAATATGTTTAGAATATGGTTTAAGGGGTAATTTTGCCTTGAAATTTTTTGTCGAAGGGCAATTTTGCATTCGAAGTGTAAAAATTGAACAATTTTTTTATGATCGTTATCCCAGTTAATTTTGACTTTTAGTTGATTGAATAAGTTGAGGTAGTAATTTATATCATCCACGTCATTTTTGTTAATGTGTAAATTTGTGTCGGAACTCGATGTGTCATTTACTTCATCTTTTTTTAAAGTTAAATTTAAATTTTTTTAAGTAAAATTACCCCTCGGTGAAAACTTTCAAAGGAAAAAAACCCCTTAACCCTTAGAATATGGAGGATGCGCAAAGGATTTCAATATAAACATTTTTATTTAATTTTAAAATATGTTTTCCCTTAGCTTCTCATTTTTCCTCTATTCTTTTTTTTATTAGAAATGAAAAATTATCATATCTAAGAACTATAGTTGACTTGTTTTTTTGGAGATTAAAAAAAGGGTTAAGGAGCAATTTGGCAAACAAACTTTTATTTTAAGAACACCCAACATAAATAACTTTTAAGTAGACCAAAAATACCAAAAAAAAATTAACAATGTCGATCGGCGATAAAAAACTTTAAAAAATGTCGGATCAAGACAACATCAGTTAGAAAAAGATAACGTCCAGTTATCTAATGTGCGCAGACAAGCCAACAAACTTTTCTCCAGGAGCGCCAAGCACAATTTTTTTTACTCAAGAGCATCAAACACAAAATTCTAAATTTCACTAAATTAAATAAAAAAATTTCTCAATTGTCATTATTCAAAACTACCTGTACAAATATCTATGGACAAAAATTACTCATTCTTCAATTTTGTCAAAATTATAATTTGCTAAAATAAACAAAATTTTTAATTAAAAATATAATTATATGATTTAAATAAAACTCAAGGTGTTTATAATTTAGTATATATGTTAAACGAAAAAAAAAATTGTATGATTTATTTTTATTTTAGAAGAAACTTATGTGAGTTAAAAAAATCATTTAATGTTAATAAAATGTAAAAAATCTATTATATCCTGAAAGAAATGAAATGAGTTTAATTTTTATTTTTATAAAAAAAAGCTTAATGGATATCAACGTTGATCTTAATAATATTTTTATAAAAAGAGCTTAATGGACAATTTATATTATTAAGATCAACGTTGATATCCATTAAACTCTTTTTATAAAAATAAAAATTAAACTCATTTCATTTCTTTAAAGATATAATAGATTTTTTAAATTTTATTAACATTAAATGAATTTTTTAACTCACATAAATTTCTTCTAAAATAAAAATAAATCATATATATTTTTTAACATATATAATAAATTATAAACACCTTAAGTTTTATTTAAATCATATAATTATATTTTTAATTAAAACTTTTGTTTATTTTAGCAAATTATAATTTTGACAAAATTGAAGAATAAGTAATTTTCATTCCATGATATTTGTAAGTAGTTTTGAATAACGACAATTGAGAAAAAAATTATTTAATTTAGTGAAATTTAGAATTTTGTTTACCTTAAGAAAAAAACTTTTTTTGTTGGGCTCGGAGTAAAAGTTCGTTTGTCAATCCGCATTAGATAACAGACATTATCTTTTTTTAACAGCGTTATGTTGATTGCACATTTTCGAAAGTTTTTTGTGCTAATTGCACATTTTTAAAAGTTTTTTGGTATTTTTGCCCACTTAAAAGTTATTTGTCTTAAAAGTGCTCCCGAGATAAAAGTTCATTTTCAAATTCTTTCCTTAACCCTTAAATAAGTTATATTAAAGTATTTATATTTATCGTTTTTCTCCAAATTAAGTTGTCTAACTTATAAACTGATATATAGGGCTTGTTTGGGTTAGCGGTGGTTTATTTTCTATCGGACTTTTTTAGAAGCCCCATAAGAAAAAAGTCAGGTTATAAATATGATTTGTGTTTGAATTGATGGTAGTTGAAATGGCGGGGGCCACGCAAAAAAGCTGAGACCTTTTTTAAAAAAGCTATCCGATGAAGCTTTTTCTTAACTGACTTTTAAGAGCTTTTTTAAAAAAGCAAACTTAAAACTCAACTCAAACACTTAACTTCTAAAGCTTTTTTTGGCTTTAAGCTACTTAAAGCTCTCTCCAAACAGGCCCATAATCTAATAATACATGACATATGATATGATTAACTAACTTATTTTAGCTTCCTTAATATTTCTAAAAAAAGTCAATTAGCTCTTATATTAAATAACATGATATATTTATATCTACAGTAAGATACATCTTCCCCTTTCTTCTCCATATTTTTCTGAATGCACAGAAACTGTGAAACTTTTGAGACAACCGGCTAGTCTTTCACTACTCAAAGCTAAGGCCCAAGCTTCTTCTCCTTCATTCTGCTCCCTACAAGACTTGAAGTCGCATGCTTAATTACCTGCCTTTGTTCCACAAGAATACAGGGTGTCTCCATAGCTTATGTATTTTCTTCCTCAATCTTAGCCAATGATCCCCCTCACATCTCCTATATCTGTACTCTAAACTACCAATTATCTCACGTCTAGAAGGCGAACTTTCATCCACAACACATTCACTTCCCTCGCAACCCCACAGTTTCTCCTTCATTCTCCACTCTATTCTTCCCAAAGTTGAAGTCCTTATGAAGTTATCCTTAAAACTTGGCTTTCTAGCAGAAGAATCTTCACTCTTCTCACAAGCTTCCTCACTGTTAAAGTTTACAGGAAGCAGATCAGCTTCAAAGTAGGGAGAAGCTGAGCATGAAGAAAGCTGCCTCGCCTCGGTATTTGATTTGCCTCTTTCTCTCACGACCTCCAGAATCAATGTCTTGAGGAAATTCACAACTTGAACAGCTTGAGTCAACGCAGTTAAAGGATCCACTATCTGCATAACACCAGCTAATAAACTCTTAATACACTGTTGATGAGTTTAGAGCAAGCGCTCCACAAATGAGTAAAATTAGAAGACATGGTTGAGGAGGCTTGGTTACAATTTGTCTCTGATAGGTATCTAGGAGTGATGAGGAACCCTACCCCAAAAGCTAATAGTTGAGGTGAGAGGACAACTCACTTAAATACCCCATTGAAGTACCCAACGTGGGACTGTCTCCAAATACATAAGGTAATGCAATAATATGAGAAAGTAACCTGAGTCATGTTGGGCGCAAAAACCATAGCAATATTGTGCGGGTTCATCTTGTTGAACTCTTGATGCTCGACAACGTCAGCCATCAAATTGATGACCCAGCGAAGCAGTGCTGCCTCTGTTGGAGGAAGTAACTTCACTAAATTAGCACAATCCTCTTCTGTGTTACAATTTACCACCTCTTCTGGGGTGAGAGAATCAAGCACTCTTGATGGAAGTTCTCTAAACCAAGCCTACAAAGCCATAAAAGGGATCCTCAAAATGAAGTTTTTAACAAGAGTTTTGCTACAACATTCTACAATATAAACATGATATATGAAGAATCAATAGTGTGATGCTGACTAATAAATGAAAATAACTACATTGATTTCCTTTTATTATAGAACCAGAACACATAATTAAGTTTTCTGATCCGTAGGTACCTTTATCAAACCAGACAAACAATGAACATCGGTTCCATGTGGGACTACACCTTTGTTCAGCTGATCACGCACATGCTCTGCTTGGCTGCTCTCAGCATTAATTCGGAATATTCCTTCTACCTAAAGAAGTGGTCAGTCTTAGATTAAACCTCAAAAGCAAATTTATTAATTAAATGATTAAATGATTTCAGAAACTAATTACTTTAAGGCCTCCCTCTGAATACAGTTGCTTTTGTATTGACAGCAGAATTGTTGGGACACAGTTCCCCCTGTCGTCATAAGAACACTCCACTGACTCTGCAGAAACCCCAAATACCTTGGCACTGAATGAAATTAACGTCATCTTAGAGCTAATACCAAATAAATAAATAAACAATTATAAGATTATAATTAATTGAATCACTGATATCACTACCTGGCGTTTCTGGGGACCTCTGGTTCGAGCTCGGAGGGCAAACCCAGAAAACCATGAAGCCTATCGAAGGTGACGTGGGAGACATGACGAACCTCCGTCGGCCAGCCGATATCCATGGAAGAATCATCATCCTTCTCTACACTACATGTCACCAGCGACTTTTTCAACACCTCCACCACAACATTCAGTATCGCAAAATGAGATTGATTATTAGCTGTCACACCATCTTTTGAGATGGGTTTCCTCAAATCATCATCATCATCATCTCCCACCAACTCTTCTTCCTCTTCCTCCTGCTTTTTAAAATTGCAGAGAGACGGACTCGGAGGAGATGGGCTGAACTCAGTGCGACCAACAAATTCACAGGATTTAGATCGAAATAGCCGCGTCATAGGGTTAAGAGGGAAAAATGAATGAAATTTGGAGGGAAAGGTGAGATAGGACAAGAGGAAGAAGAGGATGAGGTTATATTAAAGGAATAATGGAAATGGAATGCAATGGTTTGCTGACAAAATTGAATAATTGAAATGGACATGGTCACTGTAATTATATATGTGCGATGAGAAATGTGTGTGGGGTAAAGAGCAGAGAAAGTTGAAGGGGAGGGAGAAAGTGGCCAGAGAGAAATACAAAAACAGGTGGAAGGAGGGCTTTAGCTAATAATGGAGAGACCCGTGAGGCCCTGAAATCCTGTCCCTGTAAAGCCAGATTCATTCATCGACTGGTTCAGTCATAATTCATTTCAGGGGATAGGGATCCAATCATCCTAACACCTGGAAAACACTGGGCCCTAGTTAGTTTCCTTTTTCCCGAGGGCATAGCTGTCAGTTATTGCTCAGTAATATTGCAAATGTTTAAACTTTGTTGCATGTGATGTTGCGAAAATTCTAAACGGTGGGATCTACATATATCGAGCAAAAAAAAAAAAAAAAAGATCTACATATATAGATAATGTTAATTATATACTTCATCTGATTCTTATTATAAGGCACCAACTAGTAAATTTATTTACTTTTTTTATAGCGTGACTGGTTTATTAAACAAAGCATTAATTATTCTTTTTTATGTATACCCCTAATAAATAAAGGTAGTGGGTGATTAGTAATAATTAATATAATATTAAATTTTACATTATTAGTAGGGGTAGTATTGAGTTTTAAATTGTATCTTAACTTTATTCTTTTTAATTGTTTTTATTCGTTTGTGAAAATTGTTAGGTTTTATAATAAAACGCATTATATATGTGTGTGTGTGAACTTCCACCATTTTATGTGTGTTAAAAAAATTAACGTCACTTCTCCTACAAATTATAAGTGTTTTCCCATTAACAAATTCTTTCAAGGATTAGTTAACTCATTAATTATAAGATATGTTTTCAATTTTACATTAATATCTATGATTGATTTTAAAGTAAACATCAATACATTCTTTTTGTTTATTACAATTGACTAGGGTAAAAAGGTTTTTAATAGTGAGGCAACGTTGCAACTTATCTGATACTTCTGTGACGATATTGAACAAAAAAACAACTTCCAAATTACTCATGACTTCTTCACGAATACTTATAGGACAAAAATGACCCTGATTCCTAAAATATAAGTCATTGGGGCAATTAATGATGTTTTGTTAATTTTACTTGTTTGATTTCAATTGGAAAGAGAGAAATAGTAGATAGAATGTGAAAATTATTTGTAAATTAGATAGAGACAAAAAATTTAATAAAGGAAAATATAGAAAATTTTATTACTTTAATGCATTCCTGTAAGAATGGTGTACAAGTCATTTATATTTAGGTACAGAATAGTACTTGTTATGCAGCCTAGCCTTGACAATGTTCGGCCCATTGGCCCAATACAACAAAAAGAAAACATAAGGCTTGGTGATTTAAAACTTTTAGTCACCCGATTTAAATCAAAATAAACTAAATTATGCAGTAAAAGACTTAACTCATGTTGTATTTTCTTAAAGAGTCTTTTATTAATTCCTAGGTTAACTAAGTGACAGAAACATTGAGATGAGTTTTAAAATTTGATTATTTATTTATTTTTAACAATCTAAACTACTAATTTTTTTTTTTTTTAACTTTTAATAAAACGATGAATGAAAGTATGAAATTGGATGTAGGGAATTTAATGATGGAATGCTTCTTAGAAGTGAGCCTATGGCTATCCTAGCTTTCCTATTGATATGTAAGTTAATTAATTCACTAAGTCTAATTAAAAACTCTAAACAAGGCTTGAGTTAAGTGATACTTAACAAGTACTTGTTCTAAACGCTAGATAACAACTACTTGCTAAGTCACTTTTAAAAATCACTTGGTGTGCAATTTAATTTAAATTGAGTTAATAAAACTTGCTTCTCTAATGATAAATGCTCATGGAGATACTCAATTACAACACAAATCAATTATAATGCCTAACAATGTGCTAGACAAAACCATTTCAATAAGTGCAAATAGAAATATATAAAATCAAAACTCAAGTCTTACAACTCAATTCAAATGACAATAATCCAACTAACAAAGATTATAACGCATAATCTCTGTATCAAATCCAAATAAAAATAATTCATCAAGAGGGAAAATCATCATTGTTGAAGAGAAAATTAATTGGAAAGCAAATACCCCCTAATTAAAGCTCCCAAGCTTGAGCCATAGTATCCATCTCCAAGAAGCATAAGGAATTTATCCTCTCATGATTAGGTGTCCAAATCCTCCTCCCTTGAACCTCCAACACGTGACATTTATATAGGAACAAGTTAGGGTACAATTGATGGCCTTTACAGTTGAGTGTTATAGGCTTAGTGTGTGTGATGACTCAATTTTGCATAAGAATGAAAGGTGAACGTGGCAGCTGATTGTTAGACACTTTCCTAAGGTTACCTAATGCACTTTGGATGAAATCAATTGGTTATAATGGTGATGAAGGTGGTTAGTCAAGATAAGGCACAAAATCGGAAAGTTTTAGCCTTTAGTTTAGGAGTAAGTCATTGTAGTTTCATAAGTTGAGTGTGATCACTAGGGCTTTGTTTTTGCCGACCTTTCTTAGGATTTCCCAAGGTTTTCTAAAGTTAATTGGATGTCTAATTTGCTACATAGAGAGGGAAATGAGTGGTGGTCAAGCTTGCTCCAAAATAGGAAACTAAATAACTCATATTTAGGTGCAAGATAGAAAGGTTTCCTAATTTGACTAGGATAAGTTGGAGCTACATTTTTTATGCTTTAGGAAATGATTTAGGAGTCCTAATTGACCTTAGATGAAGGTTTCCTAAATTGTTTTGATGAACTAAGTAACACCACTTGTCTCTTGGTTACTTAGGATACAAGGTTGTGAAGGATTCCTAATCCTAATAGGACTAAGATTGGAGATATTTTCTTAAATTCATGAGTTCCCTAAAACCTTGTTCCTTGATCCTCAATTCTTCTTTTGACTTTTTGGTTGATGTCATTTTGGTGTTTGTTGGGGAGAACCATGCACAATGACCATTGTACCATTCATTAATTGACGTGGCATCTTTCTTAATATGGTTAGGAAGAAGGCTGTGTGAAATCACTTCCTTGCCTTTCATAAATTGTTGGTGGTGCCCTTTGCTCTCTCGGCTCAAGAAAGACATGTTATTCGAGCTTAATTGATGGTAGTAGAGACCATATAAAGAGTATAGTCGATAGGTTGACATGTATGGTCCCCATCCATGCTGTAAGTTGGCTTAAAACTAGTCTTAAGGCCTTGTTCTTCATGGGTCCTCCAACACCTTCGAATTTTTACTTCCTTTAGACTCCAAAGCTTGTTTCTTCATCCTTTGGGCTTCTGTCCTACAAATTCTTTTGCACTATCATGAAATCAGAACAAATATACCTTTAATCCATTAATGAGTAATTATCAGTTGACAAATAAGCCTTTTTTATGACATATTTTTGTGTAATACCTTTTAATCCAAAATAATCATGTGTAAGCTCAATGATAAAGATAAAATCACATAAAAAGATATGAAAATATGTGTTGAAATATGGATATATCGCTTGGGCTTTTTAGACATAAAAGAAAGCTTTTTAAAGTTGAGGTCGTAAGTGAAAGTCCAAGTATAATATTTTTGTGCTGCATGGCCTTTCAACAAAAGGTCTTTGGGCTTCAAACTTGGGTGCAAACACAAGTCCATGTGATGCTTTGTGAAGGACAAATACGAGTCCATGTCTCAAGAAACATTTTGAATAAAAAACTATTACTTATTTGGATTTTGCTCATAAAAAGTACTTTCATGCAAATCAAGATAAAACTTCTCTACATACTTACCTCAACCATAAAATAATGATTGAAAAGATTGAAGCTTCAAAATACCAATCCAAACACAAACAGGATTAGTGAGGTGAATTAGGTGAAACCAGATTCAAATTTTCGTTGAGAGAGATAGTCACTTTTAGTGTCCGACAGTAATTTGAACTTACAATTGCCTCCTTGTGGAGCATATCTATGCCTAGCAAAAAATAAAAATGCCATTCCAAACAATCACTATGAGAACAACATATTTGGTGAGTGAAAAGACAAGTACATGTAGTTTGAGATGAGGAATCTAATTATAAGTGAATTAAATAAGATTTTGTGAAAACCAACAGAGATACATGTGTTGTTAGTGCTTACTAGAAACGCAGCACAAGGAACTCATGTTTGTGCCTTCCTTCACTTCGTATTATTTTCTTGTCTGCCCTACACGAATCTCTTATTCCATTAATGCCAAATCTTTTTCTGCCCCACATACAGTATGTGAACGCAGATTTCAAGTGCATTGTTGCTGTTCTGAAACTTTTCCCTTTTAATACAGTGGTATAATGTGCTATATATAATCATTCGTATACACCAGTACAGGCTAGAGAGGTTTATGAGGCTACTTAGAATAAGCATACAATTAATGATTGATTGAGCTTATCTTCAATGCATTATTGTGCTTTGGCATCTTGCTTGATTTATTTGTTCCTCACTAATATTATTATTGCTGGAATAATTAATCTCTATTAGTCAATTGATTTGACTCACGTGCAATTTCAGTGGTGATAATAGTAATAACGAATAATAATATCTTTACACTGCACTTTTAATGATTGTTTTTAGGTCCTTTTTTACATCTTTTTTCAGACAAACACCACTTATATGAGCGACGTAGTAAAATTTAGGAACAACGTTCATTAAAAAAGAGACACCTTAAGAGACTTAGGGTGTCCCTTTTTAAAATAAACGCCGTAAGTATGTAACTTATAGCATCCGTTTTTAAACAATGGACACTGAAAGTTTAAAAAAACACAAAAAAAAAAAAAAAAAATTGCTTTATATTTTTGACTGCAATACTTTTTCATAATTAAAAGTATTGATTATTATTATTATGTACAATAATCACCACAAAATATCAAAAACTTATCTACACAACTACTATCTAATATAAAAATACTTTTTACTCATCTATCTGTTGAAGATCAAGATGTCTAGTTAAAAATTCTCAGATCAAATTAATGTCTTTATGTAAGTAGGGCCCTTCGTTAATTAGACCCCAGCTATTGTTGTTGAGGGAGCAAGGGCGATATATACCAAGTACTAGTATTAACCACAGTGCATATAGACTGACTCTGGCGTCTGTTGAGGAAAGCTTGACGCCCATAAGATCAAACATATATAGACCACCGAATATTTTACTTTTCAAATATTATTTTTAATTTTTATAAACTACATAACACGAGCCCTTTTAAGCATGATATATGTATTAGGGTCAAGGGACATTTTTGTCCTTGGAAATTTCCACGGAGGGGTAATTTTGTCCCATAAGTGTCAAAAATGGATCAATTTTGCTTTGGCAATTATTCTGACTAATTTTGAGTATTATTTAATGACAAAATATGTTGGTGACGGTTGGCGTTATCCACATTATTTTTATTAAAGTGTAAATTTACCCTGAAAGTTTTAAATCTAAGATTGAAAAAAGATAAAATAAATCACATTGACTTCCGATGCAAATTTAGACCTTGACAAAAATGACGTGGATGATATATAAATTGTTAAATTAGCATATTTGACCAATTAAAGGTCAAAATTAACTGGAAAAACAATCAGGATAAAATTGCTCCATTTTTTACACATCCGAGGCAAAATTACCCTTTGAAAAATTTCCGGGACAAAATGACCCCTTTGTGAAAATTTTAGGGACAAACTTATCCCTTAACCCTGTTTATTTTTATATGTAAGCGCTTTTGCATGATGCAAAAATGAGAGCTCTGAAGGGAGACAGGGTGAAAGAGTCAAAGTTTTACGATTAGCTATGATTGTTTGGAAAAAAAAAAAAGATGATTAGTTTTGGTAAACATGTGATTCTCAACTTTTGAGAATTTTGGTTTCTCTGCCCATCTCTCCTCATCCTCCATCCTGGTCATCGAAATCTTGATCCAAAGGACTAGAATTATTTTTCAAATTTTTTCAAAAATATTTTTGGATCCTTAAATTAAGATTTCGATAGTGAGGATGGAAAATGAGGAGAGTATCTGCTTCCTTCAATTCTGCGTCTCCTTCTCCCTACCACTCTCTATAAAGATTAGTAATCTCTCTCATCATGAATATAGAAGTTAAATATATCTAATTTATAAAGAGCAGTGTGATTAATTAGTTAAATTAATTATTTATAATAAATATATGTCAGTTTTCCTAAAGTATCACATTTAATCATCTGCTTTGGACACTGCCCTCGTTGATGACAACCTCTCCTATGTATATTCAATATGATTGTTTGAAAAAAAACAAAAATTGTATGTTTATGCGACAAAGTGAATTGAGATTTTATATTTAATATATATCCAAACAATATTGAGGTTTGAATTGAGATAAACAATTATTCAAATTCAATTTAAGCCTTTATAACACACACGAGTATTGAACAACTGTGCGAGTCTATTTGGGATAGCAGTGATAGAAGTAACTTTTTTCATGTGGGTTTTTTCAGATGGGTTTTTTTTCTAGAAAAGTCAGATTGTAGATGCGATTTGTGTTTGGGATAGCGGTGTTAGCAATGATTTTTTTTCAAGATGAGCTCTTGTTTGGATGATTATTTGAGATGGAAAATGAATGAAAATTGCATGAATCTTACTGAATACTACATATATATATTAGTTGTATATATTGTGATAATTGAATATAAAAATTAAATTTAAATTTGATAAAAAATTAAATTATTCTTAAAAATTACAAAAAATTAAAGTACTTAATTAAATATATTATAATGGATAACTTAAAATGTATATTTAATAAGACATTATCATCTATTCCTAATATTTTTCTTCAGAAGCTACAAAAAATCATACCAGAAACTAAAAAAAGCGACTTTTGAAAAAATGTCACATTTTTTTGGAGAAGCCCATCACCTACCGAAGCTATTCCAAACGTCTCTATTTCCTTCAGTGGGTTTTTCTTACTGCCTTTAGGCTTTTTCCCCCTCCTACAGCCATGCCAAATAGGCATGTTATCGTTTGAAGTAGAGTAGCAACTTAAATTAAATATCATCAAAGTTAGACCGGTAGAGTTTAATTGTCTAAAGTTTAATTCCCTTTGGAATTACCTATAAATATTAATAGGTTAAAAGGGATTTAATATTTAAAAGGATTCCCATAAAAGGCGCTTGAAAAAGAGATCAAGGGAAGAAGATGAAGATGATAAGAACAAGGGAATGAGGAAGGGTATGATATCTTGGACTAGAAAATGTTATCATAACTTGCAAGTATTCGAAAATGGATGCTCTCATCCAAATCCATCAGCGGAAACTAATATTTTGACTTCTTTAGCAATCATTAATGACCTGTCTCTTTTTTGAAAGCTACTAATTAACAATAAAAGAAAAAATAAGTTAAAAGTATGTTTTAATTTTATTTATTACTAGATATTTTATCATCTAATCAACTTATTTTATTTTATTTTTTACTTGAAATCTAATCAACTTTTGTGCTTTTTTGACATGGCTGCAGAAGTCAAAAGAAGCCCAACGGAGGTGAGTAAAAGCCCAACGAAGGAAAAAAAGCGCATCAGATAGTTTTGATGGGTGATAGGTTTCTCCAATAAAAAAAAATGACTTTTTTTATAAGTCAATTTTTTCAGCTTCTAATATGATTTTTTTTGTAGCTTTCGGAGAAAAATGTTAGAGATATCTTGATCTAATAAGTAATGTCTTATTAAATATAAGTTTGTGTTTGTATGTATTCTAATTTATCTATTATAATATATGTATTCAAGTATTCCAGAGTTTTGTAATTTTTTTGTAATAATAATTTATTTATTTATATCAAATTTACTTTTATTTTTTATATTCAATCATCACAATATATACAACTAATATATAAACACACATGTAGTATTGATAAGATTCATGTCATTTTTATTTCAATTAGTCATCCAAACAAGAGCTTATCTAAAAAAAAAAATCACTTTTACTGTTATCTCAAACACAAATCACATCTATAATCTAAATTTTATCCTATCTTTTGTATGTAAAATTCTATCTAAACAAAAAATCACTTTTATCACCGCATTATCCAAACAAGGGTTATTTAAAGAATGAAAATAAGTGAAAGGCAGTGACGTTTCCTGAATAATAACCTCATAAGAAGAAATAAAATTGAATGTGAAAAAGGTCCGAAAAATTATTCTATCTTTGGATGTTGTGTTTGGACTTTGAAGGTAAGTGGGTCCGAATAATACTTAATGCAAAATGGAGTATTTAGGTTTCTCATTCATGTATTAATGTTTTTTCATGGTTTTAAAATAGCTAAATATAATCAGAGTAGAAAACTAAAAATACAGTTGAAAATTTTAAATTCAAAATACATTGGCTAAGATCTTGGTTTTAGGAATAGTTTTTAATATCAAATGTTGAAATGGTCAAATTTTAGGAAAATTAGAGGGGCCCATCTATTTACACAAACTTCCAAATTATATAAGATCTTATTTCCCATGTCTTGTATATTAATATTTCTTTTATATATCACGTTATTTACTGGAGCATCTTTATTTATTTCATTAAATTCTAATTATTAAATAATAATGATATTTCATCTTTGATAAAAAATACTAATGATATTTTAAGAAAAGTGTTACAAATTATATACGTTTAACCATAAATAATCAAGTTGCTTACTTTTTAAAAAAAATTCTTAAAACTAAATTTCTTTAAATTTTTACTCATATTTAAAACCATCAATTACATTTTGAGTTCCCTGAGGCATAAAGTAATAAGGCAGAGTATCTAAACAATTCTTTTCTTGTCACTCACTGCCCAACAACCCTCAATTTTACTGGGAACTCGAAACATGGTGATAATTCAGTTTTAAAATAGCTAAATATATACAATTTATACTCCTTTGATCCTTAACAGTAACACTGGGGTATCTTTAAAAAGTTTTTCAAATATTTTACTTATTTAATTATATAACTTTTTTTAACTAATTTTTATTATAATAAAATAGTCATAGATTATGGAATACGGAGAACGGAGTATTCCCTCCGTCTCTATATATAAGATCATTTTTTTAATAGACTTGTCTTTTTTATAAGAATTTTTTGAATTTATCTAAATAATAAATATATTTTTATCTATTCTACTCTCTTATCATTTATACTTTATACATTATCTTTCATCCTTTTTTTGTCATTATTTTTTTTTTTTCGTTATTACTCTTTCATAAATAGTAAAAAAAGTAAAGAAAGATGTAATGCTGTCCTATTTCCAATAACAA
The DNA here is from genome assembly GCA_019022615.1 of Acacia melanoxylon. Classification (NCBI taxonomy): domain Eukaryota; kingdom Viridiplantae; phylum Streptophyta; class Magnoliopsida; order Fabales; family Fabaceae; genus Acacia; species Acacia melanoxylon. The sequence continues at coordinate 841,884 of JAFJYJ010000130.1, forward strand.
ATGGATGCATGCTACGTAATCTTATAAAAGGAAAAATGAATGGATCAATATTAAGAGTAGGGTGAACATTTGATCGTTTTCTCGATTTTAAATATATGATAAAATTTATAGTATAATTTGTATTATAAATTTTATCATATATTTATAACCGGGGTAGTATCTTGTATTTCAGTATATGTCTTGATTTGTCTTTCATTTTTTTTTTAATTCCATTATTAAAATTAGGCAACATAACTCCTTTTCATGTTGATGGTAGGATTATGTGCGACATAAAGTCCAACGTGACAAACGTTTGTTTGATTGCTATAACGATTGGGTGACATTGCTTATTTTTAATATTTTCGGGGCTGTACTTATTAAGCCAGAATGCACTTCGGAAAAATCTCACTCAATTCAAGGATTAGAAAAAATATCAATGTAAATTTATCAATTTTTTAAAAAATAGGTACTTTAGTGATATTGATACCAAATATGAATAATTGACATAGATAAGTTTATTAATGGTTATTCGTTGACTTGTCAATACTCGATACAGTCACATACACTTGTCAATAGAAGCTGCTTTAGTTAATATATATGAAAATGTCAATAGTCACTATATGACTAATAAATATAGTCACGTACACTTATCAACAAGATAAGTTCATATTTGAAAATATCACCGTGTTCCCTATAAACCTTTTTTATATATGAAATTCCACTACAACTTTTTATATATATATTTTTTCTTGGGATTTGAGTGAAATTTTTTCTAATTTTTTTTCTTATACCCACGTATTTTTGGTAACGAAAACTTTTTTTTAAAAAAAACTCTTGAAATTGTTAACAAGTCATAGCCGAAGGCTATACTCTATAGAGATAACGATGAAACAAATTCTGGCGAGGGCAGAGAGCATACGGCATTGCTTAACTAACAACATATATTCTCCATCATCTTAAATTATAAGATTTTATTAGCTACTTCAAAATCTAAAAAATAGATAAATTTGTTATTTAATATGTAAAATGTTTTAATATTTTTAAAAAAATTGATATTATTTTATTGATAAAAATATCAACAAACCCAAAATATTATCAATAGCATCCTTTTACCCTCTTTTTTCTTTCTTCATCTTTAGATTAAAATTTCAACAACCCATATTTAACATTTTATAAGAATATTATTATAGAATATAATTTTTCCCTATTTTTTCGCATACCGTTCAATTAAATTTATTTTTGTATTTTTAAATAAAATTTTATAATATACTAAATCCAAACCGTTTAGATTTTGATCTTATGGTGTAGGAAGGGAAAAGGAGGGAATGATGTAAATCCCTCTTGTTCACTCCACTTTTCTCTGCTTTTTGCGCACCTCTCCCCTCTGGTCCTTTTCCTTAATCTCTTTCTTTCTTTCTTTCTTTCTTTCTTTCGTTTCCTTCCCTTTGATTCCATATCACTCATCTCACCTCAACTCAATTTTTTTTTTTAAAAAAAAAACTCTGTTCATGAAGCATGATCAATCATCAACTGGTTAAAGTTAAATCCACCAAATCTAAAACCATAATGCTAGAAGCATAATTGCAGTATCCATCCAGTGCTTCTTTAATTCCCAAACCACGGGCTTCTCAACACAACACCAAAGTACCTTACCATTGAAAATTGGATGCAACATTCTCTCGTCACTATCATCATCAAAAAGCCAAAAAGAACAACCTACCCAACCACTAATAATTTACACTACTACCTTCAACATCTATCCCTACAGATTTCATTTCTGGTATTTCATCGTCAGAAACGGAAAAGAACCTAACCTCTAAAATTTTTATACAACCCCAAAAAAGAAGAAAAAAGATAACTGACTCCTAGGGAAGGATCTTTAATTAATTTCCTTCTGCTTTTAATTTTTCCTTACTGGCTTCGACAAGAGCGGTCAAAAACCGAAGCAGCCACCGTGAGCGTGGTGGTGACGAGACCATTCCCGGTCAATCATGTCTTGAACGGACCGGAACTCCTCGATGTGGCATGGAATCGTGATGGTTCCTTTCTGATTGAAGCCGAATTCTTCTTCGGCCTCCTTCAAGAGCTGCAAAAACAGAGGATGACTGAAGTAAATCAGAGGCACCACGAATCTCTGCAAATCGTCTTCTCCTTGACCCACCTTGATGGCCAAGCACCCTTTTGGAACGTCTCTGAACTCGTGCTTCTTTCCATGGATATGAAAGCTCCTCAGACTCTTGGGTCCACTTCCCATTTCTGCAAAAGCCAGAGCAAAAAATGGCGACTCGAACTTGAGGCGTGATTCCCGAGAAAACCAGCAAGAAAAGAGATGGTTTTGGAGATGCGAATCTCAGAGAGCACGGAACGTAAGTCTCATGACTGGTTCAGAGGAAACGAGAAACGCACGCCTACCGCTAGACCCTCTATGGATATATAATAAGACTAAGGCGAGGGAAGAAGAGAGAGAAGGAAATACTACCGTGAGATTTTGTGTAGTTTTCCGTATCGAGAGAGATGGATTCCAGACCGTTCGATTCTGATGAGCATATACTAATCGGTGTGAGTTGTGAGTAGTAAAATGTTAATTAAATTTGGTTAAACAGAGTAATTAATAAATACCCGAGAATTCTGGGTAGGTTTCCCGCATATCGGAACCTTTCCACAGTGGGTTAGAATCAGATGCATCACAGTTGTTCCTATCATCATAGTGACTCTCATGATCACGATGCATTTAGGAGGTGACGTGGTGTCAGTGATAGCATTAAGCTGTTAATTTTTCATTCGCCAGATTAGTTTGTATGTGGACAAATAAATAGTAGTGTATCACATGAATTGTACTACCTCTGGTCCTAATTATAAGACCCAGTTGATTTTTTTTAAAGAGATTAAGAAAGCTAAATAAGTTACTTAATTATTTCATTTGTTATATATCTTTAGATTATATATTAGTTTATTAGTCAAACTAATTAGTTTGAAGAAAAAAAAATACTCTAAAGTAATTTAATTACTTTCTTAATCTTCCAAAAATTCAATTAGCCTTATAATAAGAATAGGAGGAGGAAGTAGTTTATTTAGAAAAAATAAGATGGAAGAAAATATTAATAATATCAAAGAAAGAAAATTCATAACCATGTGTCCTCTATGTAACACAGCCAACTGTGACTGGAATAGTGTCAGTGCCGTTTGAAACCTTTTAAAACTTAGGTTTTGCGTAAGTCGAGGTAAATATGAAAGAAGAGTTTTCTTTCAGCTTGCACAAAACCTACGTTTTCTAAGGTTTCCAAATGGGTACTGACTAGATCTTGGGAAATAAATTGGATATCTTGCTTTCTCTGTGTTTTAAAAAAGAATAAACTGATTAATAAAAAGGGAGAAGGAAATTTAAACACCTTATTTCCAAAATCTAGAGAAGACCGTTAAATTTTGTAAAGGATAAAGAAGGATGGGTTGAGAATATAAGTTCTTCATATTTTGGCTTAGAGACCAAAGTGCCCATTTCAAATTCTAAGACATTTAAACATGGGTTAGGTTTATCTCATTATCCATTTTTTTTATTATCCTTCATAATTTCTAAATCATGTATGTTCAATCAATCTGAAAGGTCACATTATTAAATTATACTCCTTAGATTTTTTTTTCTTCTTATTTTTAATCACCGGCCCAAATAGGCTAATGAGAAAATGAATGATGAGAGAATCTCCTCCCTTTAATCACTCTACTCTGCCAAAAAGGGGGATTGCCATGTTGAAGTTATCTGAAGCTAAAGTGAAGGCGACAAAACCAGAGAGCTAACCAACCTCAAAGAAAGAGAAACTAAGTAAAGTGTAAATAACTTTACAACAACCATTATATTTTTCAAAATTAATCGGACCATAACCATCTTATTCTTATTGTTCATGTTGGTGTGTTTTAGGTGTAGGTATAGTAAACAATTGGGGCTTTACCTTGGGTGTGGAAGATAATTTATTTGGGGTTGTCAATGAGAGGATCGAACAATTACCTTGGTGCTATGATTGTGGGCGTTTTATGTGGGTTTTGGTTGAGGGTAAGTGAGTTTGTAAGTGAAGGGGATTAAAGGTTGAGACTTTACGTAAGTAGTACGACATTAACGATGTAATATTGGTTATTTATTTATTTGTTCGTGTTAGCTATGAGAGGAAGTACAATGAAGAGTTTATTGATTTTAATAGGTTACATATTGAATTGGTGGGGATGACAAATTGGTTGGAGGAAAAATTGACATGTGGATGACTTGTATATGGTACTTGCGTATAGGGAAGGCATGAGTGCTTTATGTGGATGACTTGTGAATGGTGAAAATTTATTGTAAATAATGTATATGGAAAAAATGTTCCCCGGCTGATGGCTTTATGCATTAGGTGTACGTAGAATGAATAATGTTCACAAGTCATTTGAACATTTGCTGTCATGAACATTTCTAGTTTTTGGTCAACACCATCACTGCATTTGTCATTACCATTATTAAATTTGTCATTACTATTAACAAGAATAGTCAAGTCATTTACTCATTTTGTAAGCACCTAACGATTGTGTAAAAACCATTATGGTATTTGTTAATACTATTATTGGTTTCCTTTTACACAACGAAAAATGTCAATCCTTTTACACATGTCATTGGAACTTATAGATTTTGTCAAAATCATCATGGATTTTGTCAACACCATGACTATTTTAATTAATCTTATAACGAATATTGTCAAGACCATTACCAATTTTGTCAATTCCTTTATAAATGTATGCTGCCAAGATATGGGTGTGCAGTTAGAGGTTGAGTACTTAGTAAAAGCTATACTTTGTTGTTAATTGCAAAACTGGAATTGTCAAACCCTTTAGGAAGTAATCGATGATTCAAGTGGGTATGTTGTGGGGATTTTTTTTTAGTGATGAAATATAATTGCTATAGGACTAACATTACGATGAAATCTTATTTTTGTTGTTGCAGGTTAACATGTAAGATGACATCCAATATTGGGGCAACAACTTTTTCGAAGTCACTTATTTGTTTCTTCCATGTTGGGAGGGAGTTTGTAACTAATGTTGAATGTGAAGTTAAATATAATGGTAGAAGTGTGAAGGTAAAATTGATAACAAAGGGGATGACAGTTGAAAAATTAAGGATAATGATAGGAGGATGGTTTGGTATAAATGGTAATTGGTGTGACATAAGATACACTGTGAGCTTTGATAATAAAAAAAGTGGTAGATTTCATTGATGATTTTGAATTGAAAAATATGTTTCATTTTAATGACAATATATTCTTGTTTAAGGGGAAAGGACTTGTATTTTGAAGCATATTCTTGGTTAAAATGCCTAATATGCTTGCGATTTGAAACCAATTATGTTGTCTAAATATTTATTTAAAGTAAAAAAACTAGCATGCTTCTCTCTAAATTAATTTGTCTTCTTCTCTAAATTGGTTTTCTAGCAGAAATCACAAGTTTGAAAACACCTAACAGTTTAATTCAATTTAAATTAGGGTATTTAATTTAAGGGGCCAAATTCCAAAATTTAACAATCCGAACAATACTCCTTTTGATTTGAGTGATACTACAATAACAAAACCATAAAAATGACCACACCATTTGACAGAAGGAGAATAAATATCTTTCAGAAGATAAGATTTTGTTCCATTCAAAATCATACGAGGACATGCTTATGCATCTCAAGACTTAAGTTAGCGGGTCATGCAAACTACAAAACTACTACTTCCGGTCCTAATTATAGGAATACTTTTATAGTACAAATAGCACTATAAAAGTGTTCATATAATTAGGACCGAAGGGAGTATTATTTTAGGAATATTGAAGGGTGGATTTTAACCTTCCATGATTCAAAGCAATAATAAAAATGGAAAAAGATGAAGTAACAACTGCATCATCCGTGCATCAAAAATTGTAGATGTACTAGAGTGATTGAGCTACAACGAATATGTGAACAATTAGGTTTTAGTCATTTATCGATTAGGTTTTAGCCAATTACTTCATTGAAGTAGCTAATTTACAATACATCAATCAGCTTAAAATGCCATATAAAACTATTAAAATCAATAAACCAGCTTACCACACTCAATCGGCTAAAAAATGCATTGTGCACGACCTTAGAACCTAGGGCATACGGACCTGCACTCTGATCCAACACTGCGACAATGGCACACCCACATACCAAAAACTTTAATACTCACTCACTCTTAGGGTCCGTTTGGTACGCTGATTTAAGCTGAGGGAAAGGGAAAATGAGAGGCTTCCCACGGATGAAAACTGTTTGGTACAATGTGTCCCTGAAAATTGATTTCCCACCTGCCTCCATCTTCCCACAATGGTGGGAAAGTTCAATCCCTCCAAAAATGGCGGGATAACATTTTCGTTCCGGCAGAGTGAATTTTATGGACAAAAAGGCCCCTATATACGGTGGAGGTGTTTATTAAAAAGAGCATCGACCTGCTGTACTCGACGAAGCCGAAATCGAAGACAGAGCGAACGAAGGACTCTCACTTGAAATCGATGACGGGGCAGTGGGAGACATATCACAAGTTCAACGCAGGTGCATATTGGCGAGAAAGGAAGAAATCCAAAGTCTCGGATTCTCGAGAATCATATGGCATTCTCGAGTATTGGAGAGTAAACTTTTGCTTATCTTAGATTCTCCAATGTCCTTGCACTACACATTCTCGGGGATTGTCGTTGAACTCTCAAGAATTGAAGACCTCTGGAAGTTTTTTTTTTTTTTTTTTTTAGGGTCATTCTCAAGAATGCCCATAGCATTCTCGAGAATGCTCAAGAAAATCTCGAGAATTGCCTTGATTCTCGAGAATATCAATCTAAATTATTGAGAATTGATGGGGAGATCACCTTAACTCACCTGTATCGTTTCATATTTTTTAAATCTCTTTCCGATTCTACCACTGCGAAAAAACAAAATTCAATTATAGGAATGTTTTTTTTTTTTTTTAATTTAGGGGCATTTTTGGTATTTCATCTCACATTCCCACTTAACTAACATCTAATTCTTCATACCAAACCATTCATTTTTCCTCAACTTAAGTTTCATTCTTTTGCCTACTCAAAATTTCAACTTTTTAATTTCCCTCACAATCTTCCTTTCCATTCATTTCCCTATTTTAAATTTATTTCATTATTTAAATTTTCCCCATACCAAACGGGGCCTTACTCTCCTTCAGGCGACCATACTAGCATCATTTTCCGATTGCACCCATGATTGACGATATGCAAAATTTGGGGATTTCCAAGTTGAGGGAGTTAGATGAATTGGGGAATCTTAGGTTCTAGCCTTTGTATTTTTTGACCCACCCTGCGTTTTTCCTTCTCTTTACTTTAAGTGATTTTTAAGGGTATTTTGATCTTAAGCCAAACTATAAAAAAAACTCAGATTTTCATCTTATCTCTATTATGTCATTTGTAAGTTTTAATGGTCTTTTATAAGCCGTATTTAAATGTCTTTTTCCCCAACAAGAACAAGCAACGAAATAATATTGAAATTCCATATTCTATCTTTCAAATTGCAAGTTTACTCAGGTATAAATTAACGCCACAAACTTTCCATCTTGTTTACAGAATCTTAATCATTTTTCTTCTTTTTTAGCCACAAAAATCTTAGCTGTTTAAGCTCACAGAATATGCGTTTTTCTTTTCAATCATTCTATTTAAAAGTACCTAATTTTATTTCAGAAATTCAGATCAAATTATAGGTTGTCGTTCCTATAAATTTAAAATTCCAATTGGCAACTTAAAATAAAATCATTTATATGTAGCCACATGTATTTCGAACTTTTTAGATAATAATATTTCATTAAAAAATCACTAACAGAGTTTATAATATATCTAAAGTTGAAAAACTTCCACATCATCTAAAAACTGAAAATTGAAAAGTTTCTTTCCTTGAGAATCATTTTCCCTAATTCTCGTATTACTTTTACTCTGGTTGTATTTTCATTAGTATTAAACTATTAATATTTTAAACCCACGCATGTTTTTTTTTTTAAATATATATATTTTTTTTTTTTTAAATATATATATAATGTAGATAACTCTCAGCCTTTTTTTTAAAAAAAAAATCTACTTCTTGACATGGAAATTTCTTTTCCATATGAAGAGCATGTCTTTTTAGAAATAAATAAATTCTCAGGAGTCCAGAATAAGGATTCGCTCATCTGATCATACACAAGAGTAAACACCAGTTTCAGACCGTCCCATGAGTTTCAATGAGCCGTCGAAAACATGGTAGTTAAAATATCGATTTATCACTGCGATTTTATGTTTTTACGATTTTTTTTCATTACAATGATTTTACTAATTTTCCAAACGCTTTTATGTTTTTTTACGATTCTACGTTTTACGATTTTTTATTTTCTTTCCGATTTTACGTAAAATCTCGATTTTAACTACTTTGGTTAAGAAGAGAGAAAGGTTCCACAGGCGAGTCATATTAGAGCTCCGGTGGACAGGAAGTAGGGAATCATGAAATATCAGAAGCGCAATGACAAATATGTCCTTTTCCCATTGTTTCATTTCATGGGCCGTTTAGTTGGCGTCCAGTCGTCAACCTTTCATGGGTCCTACCTAAGACTGTTGGGCTATGTATTGAGTTGCACATCATTGTCCATGGACCCTACCAGCTGTGGTTCCTTTTTTGTGCTCCACAATATGAAAATCGACCTTTTTTTTTTTGAAAAAAAAAACTATTTAAAATATGAAATTACATAAAGTCCGTTCTGAGTGGGTAAAAGGGATCTGATGCTTTGTGAATGGAAAAACCCCGTTGGGAGACTCACACACCATAGTCAGGTACGCGACTCGGGTTGGATTTGGATTAGTTAGGGCGAAGCTCTGGATACCGGATGGGCAAAAAAAAAAAAATGAATCTGATGCCATCGAGTTAGAGAGGTGTTCCTCTTGGCTCCGGAAATTTAATATTAATTATTTTTTGACTGACAAATCAAATTTATTAAAAAGAAATGAAACAACTTAAAAGACCATGTGAGCTAACCAACTCAATATGAACAAGATACATAGTCATTATGAACATATAAAGCAAGAATGGCAAATTAAAAATTATTATTAAAATTATGAGAGTATACATTTAAGATCCCTATATACTCCGCTGTTCTGAGGAAGACAGAAGAATTTTTTTAAAGAAGATAATGGCTTTTTATTAATTTATTATAAACTCAATTATTTCCTCAGATTGATAGTATAAGAACTATTTAACTATTTTGGATATATTTAAAAAATAAGATAAATTAGCTAATTATAACACACGATCTACATAAAATATTCTTGTACAACATTAGATTATATATTTGTTGATAAGCTAGAAAAATTAATTTAAGGAAAAATGATAAATCTATAAGATGAAATGGATTGAGATCTTATATTAAGAACTAAATTCAACCCATACCTAATTTTTATAATAAGGAACATAAAGTGTTGGCTTTATATAAAATGAGGTTTTGGCAAAATTTGTAAGTCTAGTATAATTAGAGAGATAAAAATATATACATATAGAGTATGAAGGCGAAGCAATGTGGTTCACCACAAATTTAAGTATTTAACGTGTAACATCATTAAGTCAAGTTTATCGTCGAACAAGTCTCAATGGACGAATGTTCTAGTTATTTAATTAGTTTTAAAAATATTGCGAAGTCAACTTTAATTATTTGATATTTTTTCAATTCATAATATGTATTCTAAACATTGAAGTGTGTTATTTAAAAATTATAAATAGTGGTACTTATTATCAATTTTATAACATATAAACAACAAATATTTTGTGTACATTATATTGAATTTTAAAAATAAATTATATTACCTCCGGTCATTAGGTTATATATTTAGAATTAGAAGAATAATTTTATGATTTATATGCACGATGAGTCGTTATAAAATTTTGTGTATTTATTAATTATTGATATTGATATATTGACTCGATCAAACAATAATGGTGGGCAACTCATGGCTTGTAGACAAAACATATGTGGAGAGTACTCAAAAACAAAGGCCAAAAAGTTGGAATACCATCCAATGTGGAGAGCATAAGTCTCATCACTCTTTCAATGAAAGATATGTAAATTTAATTATTATGCTTATAAAATAATATTGTTCATTGACTATCTATTGCTTTTGTGAAATTTTCATTTCGGTCCACGATTACATAAAGAATGTGGACGGACATGTTCATGACTCAAATTAAACGATAATATTAATAATGTTAATGATTTGACTTGTTCATAATGTTATAGTGGATAGATTTAATTGGAAGGATTAGAAGCACTTGAAAAAAGATAAAGGGGCAATGTGCTTCATGGAGTGTAAAGTAAATGAGCCAATTAACATTTAATTTGACCAATTCATAGTTAATTGGGAGTGGATTAGTGAGATAACACATTTTAGAAGAGTCTTTATTAATAGATGGTTTGTGGTTTCTCAATTATGGAAGACGAATGTGAACAAAAGAGAATGAATGTCATATTTGTCTGCCCACCTTCAAAGAAAGATGAGTTTATTCTTCTTGTTACATTTTGCATATTGTCTCTATTCATCAACTTGCTATAAAGTGCCATCTATGGATGTTCTCATATTGTCTAAGTGAAGACCGATAGGCTTGTCTGAATGTTCTCAATTAATTTTTGTAACTTGAAATTAAGATAAAAGTTTAGTTTAATTTGATTTAGGTGTTTAGGTAGACTTTTGTAAAAAAATAAAAATAAAGTTGGCTTAACATAAAGTGATTAGGATGGTTAGAATTTGGTAAATAAGGTCGAGCTTTTTTGATGGGTCGAGCTGAGTTGAGTTGGCTTAAGAAAACAATTACTTTTAAAAGTCCGTCCTTGAACATATGAGTCAGGGCTGACCCTAGGCTTACAGGGTCAAAAGCCCTTTTAACATATTTTTACTATTTTTTAGTTTTTTTCAAGGAAATAAAATTAGTAAATTATAATAATTAAAGTTCTAATTTAAAACATAAATGTTGCAGCATTAAGGTATAAATTGTATGCATTATGCAATAAACAAACATAGCCATTAAGTCATAATCAAATGTAAATCAACAAACTACAACCACAAATAACTCACACAAAGCATAAGAAGCTAAATATTAAGCAATTTGAGTATGATGACTATCATTTTCATCTTCTTCGTCACTATCATCAATTTCAAAGACGTTTTGGTTGTCTTGTGTGAGTAAGCTGTTTCGAGGGTAAAAACATCAAGAATTTCTTTTCCAACGTCTTGAATACATCTATAAAAAAAATTGACAAAGCTTAAACAAGCTAGCCTTAGAGAGTTTGACTTTTTTAGATCTAACTTCTTTTGAAGGCTCAAAATTATAAGTCCGACCCTCAACTTAAAAGGGTTTAAATGGGCCGACCTAATGAATCCGACCTATTTTATCAACTCTACAGATGGTATGCTAAAAAGTTAGTTTTAATTAAAAGTTAATTTTAATTAAAAGGAATTGAAGGATTTGGTATAAGAGAGGGCTATAGCCTGGGTATGCAACAATAACATAAAGAGTATAAAGGAAATTAAATCTCCCACGCATTCATCAGCAGCTAAGGTTTGCAGATGGGAAGGATATGAATCCATTATTCAAGAGCTAGAAATACCATCATTTTGGGCTTGAACTTATGCATAATAATTAACTGAGAAAATGGGTCAGCATTTTGGGCTTGAACTTATGCATAAGAATAGACAAGGCCGAGTTAGTAAATTGATCTCTGGACTTTTCGGCAAGCCCCCAGGCAGTATTTACTTTCTGCAAATATTTATAACTTTGGTTGGAATAGATAGTAAGGGATCGAGGATTGAAAAAAAAAAGGATCGGATTAGGCCCTGGGTCATGGGTTGATCCTCTGCCGTCGTTGGGACTCCTTTGGTGGCGATCTCGTAAGTCTCAAAAGGTAAGTCTTCATGGCCGCGTCTTGGCGCAGTGAGGATCGATGTCGAACCCCTCCAAAACTTTCATTTATCAAAAAAAAAAAAAAACTTGATTGGAATAACAAATATAGAAAATTACCCCTCGGTCTTGGGTTCAACTGGTAAAAGGGCTGGACACTCTCACTAAAAGGGAGGGAGTTCGATCCTGGAGTTGATCAAGGTGCTGGAGGAGGCATCCTAGGGATCTACGAAGCAACGGAAACCCGGGCTAAGGTGGAGGCATGTGTATTCTTAGTCCGAATTCTCATTTGCGGAGTGAATTTAAAGCGTCACACCTTGGATCAGAAAGGAGGTTTCAACATTTCTTCTCCTAAAATCCAAAAAGAGTGAAATAACACCTCACATAGCAATCATTAACCATTTTCGGCTCCCAAATTAATTTTTCAGTTCTCTAAATAGAAGCCCTTTAACATTAGTTATTAATTTTGCAAATGACTTATAAATACACCAGATGTTTTTTACAATAAATTACAAAATAAAATATACTATTAAATTTTTTAATTTATACGATATAGTAAATTATACGATTGAATACATTTGTTTATTAAATTCGTAAAAGCTAAAAAAGGTTTATGATATTTTTCAACATATTATTTACCATATCTTTTTCCAGTGTCATGAAGACAGTTTGCCTTGATGGGCCCCAAATTATAATATACAATAATATCTCTCGTCCAAATTCCTTTCCCTCTGGCCAAGTGGCCGGCGACAGACTGGGACGTCGCCGTAAACAACAAAAGGCAAAAAGAAAGAAAATTCAAATACAGATAAACAAAATGATTGGTATTTCCCTTTTTTCTATTGAGGCTGCTAAAACGAAATTTCTGTGATGAGCATCAACATTCTTCAATTCAGCTTCCTAGAAGAAACCGGTTAGATTGAAACCAGATTAATCTCAAAGCCACTGGATATATATTTAGCTTTAATCAATGTTAATAAACGAGTGATTTCAAATAATTAGTTTAAGAAATAAATAAAATATGCACACTCCATTGCATGCTTATCCTTCCTGCATTTTTTCCAAGTTGCGTTTGCTTTTGCATATCCAAACTTGTGTCAAAGAGAATGAATCAACCTAACATGTTTACCCTATATATATATAGCTATATCTAATTATATCAGATATGAACATAATTGGATTTAAATGGAAGTAGCTTTCTCAAACGTAATGTTTTTTTCATCTGCACACATTAAGCAAGCATGCAAATGGAGAACCAAACATAACACCCCAGTCGGACGCCAAACACATATTTAGTCATAGTTTCTTACAAGAAGTTGATTGGCAAAGTTATCAGCACAGAAAGGGAAAAAACTTGAACTTGCTATTAATTCTCGTCTTCTTGATACAAGATATATTTACCTAATTTGATTAGATCGAGGAAGTTAGTTGAGTTAGTAAATAAGACATATTTTTTAAAACACTCTAGTTATTTTCCTTAATTTCCTCATTCTCTCTTCTCCTTGATTATTATTGAGAGAGTATCAATAATAAAGGTAAATTAGGAAAAGATCTACAAATATAAAAATTATGTCTTATATTTAGGACCAAGATCAACTCCCTAATTATGTCTTATATTAAATAACAGAAGGAGTAGAAGAGACTGAGTCTTAAGGCAATGGTGTGGATGCTTCCATGTGACCTGGAGCCAGTTCAAATCATGAAAATAACCTCTCTAATTGTGGGGTAAAGCTATATATATCCATCCATCACCAAACGATGAGAGTCTTATGCTATGGGGTCACCGTTGAAAACCAAATCGAAGTATACGAAATGTAATTTGGAAAGAAAGTGTAATACATACACAAGTGAGAGAGTAAAAGTAACAATGACGTATTTATGGAGAGCATGATCTAAAAATATACAGAATGGATAAGATCAAAGCCTGAAGCATCCAATAACAAGGCGATGATGATGATGATGATGATGATGATGATGATGATGTAACTGTTCCCTGTGAATGACGTCTTCAACGTACTTGAAATGCTTCAACTGGCAAGGTATGGCTATGGCTCCTTCTTGCTCAAATCCGTACTCTTCCTCTGCCTCCTTCAGCAACTCTGCAAACAGAGGATGATTCAAGTAACTCACCGGCACCACTATTCTCTCTTGCTCTTCTCTTCCTACCTTAATCGCCAAACACCCTCTTCTTACTCCTTTTCTCTGTTCTTCCTCACTATTATTATCAGTTTCATGATTTGTCATGATCCCAAGTTCTTTCATTTTAAAGCTCCCTTTTCCACTTCCCACCATCACCAAACGACTCACACACTTTGAGACGAACTCCAGAGTTTGAACCTTTCAAAAGAAGAAGAAGGGCATGTTGGAATTAGCATTTGAAAATCACCTTCACGCAAACTTAGATAAAAATTTCCTCAGATACTTACCTTGTACACTTAAATCACATGTACCGCCAATCCAACTAAGGTAGGAAGAAGCTGAGGGAGGCCACGGATTGGGAAATGGGGTGTTGCAGTTGGGAAGAAGGGTTTTATAAAGTGGTGGGTTTTGGATAAGAATGGAGTTTTAAGCTACCAATGGAAGATCGATGCTGACCTAAACAAAGCTACCAATGGAAGAGAAACGTATTTGGGTTTGGCGGCAGAAAAACGTCAGCCAAAGGGGATAGAAATATATTGGTATTTAACCAAGTCACCTCTGTGTATTTTGCAAGGAGTTCATTAATTGTTTGTTTTCAAGTGGGATTGTAACACTGGAAATGAGAAAGTGGGGAGGGTGCGTTCGTCACATTAGATTCCAAGTCAATAGCTATTTGTAGTATACATTTGGGTGAGGTTGCATTTAATGTCTTGAATGTTTCAAACGTAACTAATATTATTTGATATTGGGGTTTAGTTGTTTCGAGGAAGTGGATGCGAAAAATCTGGAGGAGAAAGCTGATGGGTTTATAGTTGTTTAGGGAATCAGTATCAATCTGGGGATGGGCTTGAGCCCCATCTTACTTCGATCTTATCTTAAATTAGGCCTGCGTCTGGATTTTTGGTATCATTATATTGGGTGGTCCAAATTGTTGTACTACTTGTGCATCAAGGACAGGTGAGAACTAGCCAGGTCGGCCGATTAAGGCTTTAACTTGTAATGTGTGTTTAAAGGCTGAGCCTGACCTGAAACCTACATACACTTTTTTTAATTAGGCTCAAGCCTAAGCATACAAAAACTTTACTTGACGTGTGACCTTTTTATAAGCCTACTTAATATTAAGGCCTATAAATAAGTCAAGAGAAACATGTCTTTTCCCCCCTAAATATAGATATCCTTCTATTGGAGATAATCATATTCAAGACATTGTCGAGCACTAAATGTGCACAACTCTTTTAGTAAAGATTTCAACTTTAGTTCATTACGTTGTGAGGGACTAGTCTCTTCCGCTAGCCCAGCCCCTATTGGTTAAAAAAAAAAAAAGTCTAAAAGGGTCTTAGGTGGGTTTTGCACTTTGTACATGACTCTAAATTCATAAATTGAAGGCTTTTAATATGAACTTGTTAAAAGCCTATCTATTGGGCTTCTTTGGCTGAAATGTTAGTAAAACTAACTTTTTACATTAATTGACTAGCAAACTGATTCAATTGGTAAATGTGTTAACTTATAATTATAAGGTTATGAGTTTGAATCTCATTTATGTGAGAATCTTGCAACGGAGTGATTTAAAGGTATCTTTATAAGTATTTCTTTGAAGCTCAAGACATCTCTTCATCTTTGGTGAGCTCCGAGACCTAACTCAC
This sequence comes from Acacia melanoxylon, assembly GCA_019022615.1. Lineage (NCBI taxonomy): Eukaryota > Viridiplantae > Streptophyta > Magnoliopsida > Fabales > Fabaceae > Acacia > Acacia melanoxylon. The sequence goes on from JAFJYJ010000130.1 coordinate 857,577, forward strand.
ATAAACTTTTTATTATATAAAAAACTTGAACATCAATTGACTTTTGCAAATTGAAGCTGTAGTAAAAGTTAATAGTGTGCTGTATTTTATGATTGGATATGCTTTTATAAAATAGATTCAATTTGATATAAATTTATTTAGATGATAAAATAGTTTTAGATGGCTTAAATATAAAGAAAATTCTGAAATAAAAAAAGTTAAAAAAAAAAGTCGCTTCAACTTTAATTGACTTGGAAAAAAAGTCAACTCCAAAGTCTAGCGAGACATCATTTTGGATCTGGATCTAAAAGTAATAAAAAAGTGTAAAAATTACTCACCTAAGTAGTAAAGTAATTGAATGAGAAAATTTGCTGGAGACATGATAAAAGCGGGGCAAAAGTGAAGGTCATTCATTGAACTGTGTGAGTAATAGCTGAGGGGGTCATACTAATAGACTAACAAGAGAGGTGGACAAGATAAAGAGAAAAAGGTGAAACCAAAGATGCTTAGCCATGAAATCCACTAGCTAACATATGTCAAGATGTCTAATTACACTTCACACTCTGCCCTACCATTATTTATATATATTTGACTATATATATGGCTCATCTCTTTTCACTTCACACTTATAATAAGAGAAGCAGATCCTCTCATCATCTCTCATAAGCCCATTTGAACCGTTGATTGAGAAGATGAGAGAAAATTTAAATAAGTGATAATAATTTGATGACATGACTCATTGTGACATTTTAAATTGATCAAACGGACATGATTTAAAAATTATAAAAGATGATCAGAAAATGGATGATGAAAAAAACCAGAACTCATATTTAGAATATAGTACCCCTACCCTCTTTGCATGAAACGGATCCTCTCACAGTCCCCCCCTCTCCCCATCCTCTGTTTCATTGCACAGATCTCGACCGTTGATCCAGATTTGACGGGCCGAGAGGATCTTCAAAAAAAAAATTAAAAATAATAATAATTTTTTTTTTTAAAAAAATAAATTTGAGCCGTTGGATCAATATTTAGACGAGGGGGCGATCAGGAGAGGAGATGAGGATGAATTTTAAGTGAGGGATGGGCAAAAAAAAAAAAAAAAAAAATTAAATTTTTTAGTGGAACTTTTTTTAGGCAACTGTAGTAAAATTAAAGAGTATCGGACCCTTTGCATGCAAGCACTACAAGTTCCTCCCTTCAGTGTTGACGTATATAGGACAAAAACACTTCTCTAAGCTTTTCCACTTCTCACTCAAGTATGACTTTTAGTTTCTTTAAATTTAAAAAGTGCTTTTCAAAACTACAAAAAAGCTACTATTTGACAACAAAGAGAGTGCAACAGCAAAGAGAAAAAGTGAAGCTCGTCATCTCACTGACTCCCTCGTTGCGTTATGTCTCATCCTTTCTCACCACAGTAGTACAGTTATCCCTTGAATTCTCATTATACGTTTGAGTATTCTCTCCCTATTTTCTTAATTGAGAAAACATTTTATTAATTACTTAGATTAGAATAACCCCCCAACTCAAGTCGGCATAAGTGATACTCCCTCCTTCTTCTGATCCTTATTATAAGACATCAACTAACAAATCTCACAAACCAATAAAAATAGTTAAAGTCAATAAAGTTCATTCTACAATTTAAGAACTTCCAATATTATCCCTATTGATTGCACTAAACTCTACTATTATATTAATTATTACTCTCACCCACTACCCTCATTAATTATGGGCAGACATGGAAACAAATAATTAATGCTCATTAGGAACAAGCAAGTGCCTTATAAAAAGGACCAAATAAACTTGTTAGTTGGTGCCTTATAATAAGGACTAGAGGGAGTACTTCATATAAGTCTCAGTTGATTTTTTTAGAGAGATTAAAAAAGTTAAATAAATTACTTGATCATAGTATTTGATGCATGTTATTAGATTATATATCAGTTTATAACTTAGCAAGACATATTAGTTTAGAGAAAAAAAAACAGATTTAAATATTTTAAATTAATTTGTTGAGTTTTCTTGATCTGTATAAAAAAAAATCAATCGAGTCTTATTAAGGACCGGGGTATTATAAACTCTTATTATTTAAACAAGTGGCTGAAATTGAATTCTTAATCACAACTCCTTAGGTCCTATTTATTGGCACTTTCTACATTTTTCACACAGACCAGTGAAAACTTTAAACTTCATTAATCGTGCCATAAAATTCAGCAAATTTTCAATTCTATCCCTATTTAATATACATAATACTAAATAAAAATAAAGTCAACACAATAATAAGTGAAGGGTTAAAATTGTACCGTCACCTCAAAATTTTAATGAGGTGCCTTATAAATAGGATAAAAAAAAATCCTATCTTTCTATCATATAAATAGAACAAGAGAAGTATGTATATTTTAGACAATAGTTAAAATTTCTACCTAAGTTGAGTATGATTTGTTTAAAAAACTTTAATTGGAAAATATATAAAGAAAATTAAATGGAGCAAGTTGTAAGATAGTGTTCCCTCTCATGAATTATTGTGTGGAAAAGTCAAGTCAAATGAGGCCATAAAGGCAGCGTTGATGGAATTGAAATGGTTGAGTCATGACCCCATTCTTCATATATATAATTCCAATACACGCAAATCGCGAAAGGCAGAAAGCAAGGAATGGTTGGTTAAGTTGGATGAACTTTGTATGAGTTGTGAAAGGTCAAAAAGATGCAATTTCCCAAAAGCCTCTTCTTTTTTAGACATATCAAATATTCTCATTTTCACAACAAACATGACCCCTTGCTAAAGTGGGTTAAGCAGACAAATTTGAATACTCGCTGCTTTCTGTGGGATTCAAGTCTCCAAATGGATTCCGTATATTTAGTTTTCTGATTTCTCATATTCATTCATTAGTTGTGTTTGAGACTTTCAAGGGAGATATTATTAGTTTCAGAATTCCAAAACGTGGTAACGGACTTGAGGGGCCAATACGCTTGAAATTTTGAAAAAAAGAATGAATGTGAAGCATTCATGGAATTAACCTTCAAATATCACTATTGATATTGATATTGATATTGATATTGATATTGATATTGATGATCACGACATTAATTAATGTGAAGGCCAAGCATTTAATTAATGGGGGAGGGTGAAAACGGATGGAGTAATTGAATGAAGGTCTCAGCTTTTCATGTGGAATCTGTCACCAAGTCAAAGTTAGAATAGGCTTTACCAAACAAAGAGAGAGAGAGAGAGAGAGAGATTCTATTATGTGCCTAGCTTTTCATTTTCAAACAGCTATGCTATGCACTCAGCTTTCTATCTCATCACGAGGTCATCATCATTCATCAACTTCACAAAATATGAGCCCTTTTATTGCTTATTACTACCACAGAGAATCCATACTCCATGACTTGCTTTTAAAGCTTGTGATGGGTTTCAGTGTGAACTGAAACTACACTGAAACCACCATTCCAAGTGGCCCTGCGGATGAGGAGGGTTTCTTTTTTCTTTTTTCTTTTTGTGCAATCAATGAAGCAAACAAAGCAGGAAAAATAAAAAAGGAATTGGTAATTGAGTAAAATTGGATCCTTTATTCACACTTCGTAGGAGACTTGCTGCTTATTTGGAATAGTAATTAAAGGCTTTAAAAATATTTTTTTAATCTTGATTTACATATATATATATATATGAGATAAGTATGTGAGAAGAAATTTATTCTCAATTTACGTGAATAAAAAAAAGTGATCTCAAACAAGCTATATGATATAGTCGCTTATATTTTTATAAGAACAAACAAATAGTGAAATGATATGACCCAGTTTAATTAGTGAGGGAACACTGTAAAATCATTCCTCTGTGTTCCCCTACATGCCTCTTATATGCCTAGCTAGCTGCTGACCCTTCTCCTTTGCCTAGCATTCTTCACATGCTATACCCTCTTATTGCAAATTATTTAATTTCACTGTCTCTTCACTCTTCCACTTCCCTGTCTTCTGGGGCATACGAGCAAGCAACATAAAATAAATAAATTTATAAAAAGGTGACCCCTTATAATTACAATAATCATTGATTCTAGGTGCATAGCAGAAATTAAACTACCAAGCTTTGATTCGTATATTTATTTACAACCTCTGTCGTAAGCGTAGCAGATGAGTCTTTCATTCTCCATTTCTCTCAATATATCCATTAGATAATCTCACAGATCGAAGAAAGAAAAGGCTGATTCTGATGAGGGCCTAGACTTCTCATATATAACATCAGCTTCTGCTTAACGCAGCATTGACATGTACCTGCAAAACTTAGTTCTGCACTGCATTTACATGCTCAGATCCATCATAGTGTGCAGATCCATAAGATGAAGACATAAGTTTGAACTCGAACAAGCCAGCAACATGTATCCCAGTTATTATATGAACAATAAAGTGGTAGATTCACAAGTTATAAGATCTGCATTGTATCTTCTAATCAAAATGTAGGACTTTCTGTTCATTTGTAGGACATATTTACTGCTGTGGGAAGCAGAATCCAATATCCATCCAATATAATATATATAAGAAAATGCGTGTGTGAACGTGTGTGAGAGCAGATGGAACAAAAATTGATCCTAAATATAGGCATTACTCTATTATCATAGTTGACGTAGGAGAAAAGACGAAAAGTCTTTCTCACCCATTTTATCCTTCATCATCTGGCATACATAAACCTTCAGATCAAGCCCCCAAAGTTAGTTGCGGAAACCCTAAATAGACGGACAAATATTTAATTGAAAAATGTTAACGGCAAAACTGAGCTAACGGGAGGCCAGATCTGAGAAAATATGGCAGAAACAGACAGATCGGACACTGGAAAACACGATGAGAAACAAGATCTGAAGGTAATGATGAAGAAAAGGTGTTTGACCTGACACCCGATCGAAAGCCAAAAAAAACGAACTTGTTACTTTTCCCCCTTTTATTCTGAGAACATCATCATAACTTGATCAGAAGAAAAGGAACGGAAAGGAGGTAATGATGAAAGCCTTTTATGAGAGAAATTGGTCAAAATACTTCATCATTACACCAATCTGCGCACAACCCACACCTTTGATTTTCTCGGAAAACAAAAAAAAACCCATATGCTTCAGATCAGATCCAGTCTATAATTAACAAAAATACAAAACACGAATCGAACAAATCATGGGGGAAAATTCATAATAGGGAAGGAGAAGGTGAAGAAGACGAAAACCTTGTGAAGCAGAGAGAGATCTGAGCGGGTAAATCAGGGGAAGCAACAAATTGGGGGGAATGAAGCCTGGTCCGACGACACTTGAACCTCTGACCACAATCTCCAAATCTGTGGATCAAGAAGAAGGGTCCTCGAGCCAGACAACATTCCCCTCAAAACACAAAGCTTCCTCCTTAATAATGGCTTCACTGCATATGTAGATTATGATAATAATCTTTAGATTAACCTCATATTCTGTGATCTCCGATCTCTTTTACTCTCTCCAGGGTGCGGAGAGAGAGAGAGAGAGCAGAGAGGATGAAGAGGAAGATAAGAGAGGAGAGGCATGAAGGGAAGGCGATGGGGGATATAATAAGAAGAGAGGAGTTAAAAGAGAGTACATGAGGGAAGGAGCAAAATGACAAAAGAGAGGCGATGAGGGTAGACCCTACCGGTTTGGGTTACTCGCTCCTAGAAATGACCACGAACCCATGCATCCAAATTAAAATAAAAATAATTTTTATGATATCTAGAAATTTATCGATAATGATCATTTTGGTGCTTATTTATAAGATCATTTTAAGAGAGTAAAAGTTGATTTATAAATAGATTTAGAAGTGATATATTAATCACATACCACTCTGGCCCCATTTATAAGTCAGGTTTGATCAAAAAATTTGGTCCATTTATGTTCAGGTTCAAGTAATAAATGAGATTGTGATAATTTTACCCATATTAATTGCACCTATGAAGATGGAGAGAAGAAACAATTGAAAAATACCCAATCATAAATGAGGGCAAAATTGAAAATTTACCCCATAATCATTATGTCAACTAACTTTCCTTGGTATGTGAGATTTGGTCAAACTGGACTTATAAATAGGACCAGAGTGGTAACATTATCAATACATAAGCTACGCTATATTTTGTGTCTACCAAGGAAAAATATAAATCCGTTCCTTTTTGGCCATTCTAAGAGCACCTCCCTGATTTAGTCTTCTCTTATCAATATTTTTTTATAAATTAAACAATTTTTATTAAGTTGCTTTTATAGTTAAATTCATAGATCAACTTACAGGTATACATATGCATTTTATAAATAAATGACAATAACAAAATAATAAGTGGGACTAAAAAAATTGACCTAATGGATATATAGTAAGTAATAATGTTACCTAAGTTTTGTCCATTTTTAAAATGCCTGATATATTTTGTTAAGATTGACTACATGTGGAGCCGTGGCCTGGAGTTGGTGTATCGATTATCTGTATGTTTGGGAAAGCGTTGTGGAGCCCAAACGCGCGGTCAATGACACCCAGTGGATGTGATTTTTTTTCCCTGCTTGGAAAAGCGTTTTGTTCATCTAACTTATACCAAAAAAAAAATACCAAAAAAATACTAGTAGTTTTTTTTTTTTTTTTTATCAAAAGCCAAACGTTCTGATGGGCTACGTATAGAACTAGGAAATCAGGTTCACCCGTTTAGCTTGGCGCTTTCAAGAGTCGACTTAAAAATTAGAGGGGTTAAATGAAATTACGTAAAGCGCTAATCTTATAAGATCGAAAGTTTAAAAGTCGGTACTTGTAGAGGTCTCTACATTGCCCATTGGCCATTTTTTAAAATAATAATAATAATAATAAGGAGTTAGAAGAGATATCCTCACATTCAAATATTCATTGAAAATAAAAGTAGTTTTACTCCTTATATTGGTAACCTTCTTATCACAAGTCATAGGTTGATTTTGCATAGAAATATTGTATAATAGTTTAAATTTAAAACCAGGTATGCGTCTTATGTTTTATACGAGTTATTTGTGACATGATAATTTGCTTTTGATTACGAATTAGTGAATATGTTTATTTGTTGGATGATTTGTATTGTTTGGATATTAATGTTGACAACATTTATTTGATAAATTGTAACTTGAATGGTTGTAATTTACTAATTATATTTTTTGAAAAAATGAGGAAAAATAGTTAAAATTAGGAATAGTAAACTTGGGCCCCAGTCTTTCTAAAACGACTTTAAAAAACGAGATGTTTTAACTACGCCGGGACCCTATAAGGTCAACCCTATTAGGCCCTAACCCTTCAAAGGCTGGCTTTAATTCCAACTCTAGCCATGCACGGTGGGAATAAATTTTTCCACGGATGCCACAAACATTTCCGTTATTGTCCTATCTCACCTAAAAAGTATCTAGTTTTTTAAATTTTAAAAATGATTTTTAATTTCAATAAATAGGAATATTATTTAGTTAAAAATTTAATATTTTTATGCTTTATAATATGTATTTTTTATGCCTACATTGAAAATATTTAATTATTTCATATTTATTATAATTAAGTATTTTGGTAGCTTTAAGTTTTTCCCAATAATAATTAACTATTTTTATTATTTATAATTAAAATATTTTTCTTAAAATTATTACAATATATGCATATATATATATATATATATATATGTATGTATATATATGTATGTGTGTGTATTATTTAATAAGATTTAGGTCCTTTTTCAATAATTTTTCATCTAAACTTGATTTTCAAATAATCATTCGAACACATATAATTATAATTTTCAGAAAACCAATATTAATAACATTCATGTCTTTTTCGGTTATTTTAGATCTCAACTGACTTTTCAAATAATAATCCAAACACGTTTTAGTTTGAAAAAAAGCTACTTTTACCATCGTCCAATCGAAACACAAATCATATTTACAATCTGACTTTTATCTTATCTGAATTTTATAAAATTCAAATGGAAAATAAGTCACTTCTCCCACCGCTAACTCAAACGGGCTCATATATCCCCCGAAGTCTTTGGATGCCATTGATACTAATTTTTTTTTTTTTACATATGATTTAGAATAATGAATAAGTAGCTTGATTAATTTGAAGGATTACACAATTTGGTGTCACCATCACTAACTGTTTCTTAATCAATCTCCTTCATTCTCTACTAAGAGTGTCACCTTATTTGTGTTCTGACTAATTAAAATGCAACAAGCCATATTGTTTTAATCATACATGGAAGATGAGTCATTGGAGAAATTCAAATTTTATAACTATAAAAAACATAAACTTCTTAATTTAGAAAAATAAAAAGCACAATTCCCTTCCATCATCTTTAAAATCATAAATTTTGAATTTTCCTGATGACTCATAGATGAGCTATTACATTTTAATTAGTTAAAGTATAGATGAGGTGGCACTCAGTATGATTACATAAACATTTAATAAAAAATTCATAACCCATTGTAATGGAAAATGAGATTTTGAAAGTCTTTTTTTAAAAGCTTTTCTCATGATAAAAAAGAGTTCAAAATTGACACACAAACCCAAGTCATACGTAGAAGAAGGAAACGTGAGAGTGAGGAAAGGGGGAGATTGAATGAATGAAGAGGATGGTGTCAGCAAAAGATAGGGGGGAGGGTGTAGGATGCAGCTCCGTCATTAAATGAAGAGAGAGAGAGTAGCAGAGGCCTGAGGGCAGAAGAAAGAGGAGAGACATAATGATGTTTTAAATAATTGAGACATGAGAATAGAATCAGGTGTGTGCATCCTCATTCACTCACTCTGTTCTCTTTCTTCTTCTTTTTTCAAAAATGGGATTCAAGTGAGCAGTTGTTTTTTTGTTTGGTTATGGCGTTGATTTCTTCAACTCTTCATAGTCTGACGTGTTCCTTTCTTACCCTCGCCCTTTTCTGGCCCCACTCCTTTTCCCTCTTTCCATTTTACTACTTTCTCTTCCTTCTTCCCTTTTAAACTACAAATACATCTTGTTGTGCTTGATATAATACATATTTAAAGTTGATGTTAATTTTAAATATAAAATATATTTTTTATTTTTTAATTTATCTCTATTGATACTTCATCAACAATAATCGGAGAAGAGATGAAAGAGAAAATAAAGGGAGATGACTAGGGTTTTAAAAAAATACATGTTATATTCTTCTGGTCCTTATTATAAAACACCAATTAATAAGTGTATTTGATCATTTTTATAAGGTACTTATTTATTTCTAAAGAGCATTAAATATTTTTTCTTTATATGTCATAATTAATAAGAGTAAAGGGTGAGAGTAATAATTAATACCGTATGATATTAGGGTTTAGTTCAATTTGTAAAAGTAATAATTAATGAATTTAACTTTTTTATTGGTTTGTGAGAATTATTAGGAAGTATTAACTAATTTAAATAACTTTCTTAATTTAATCAAATTAGGTAAATACGCCTTATATTGGATCATAAGAATACATCTAGTCATCTATCTCCTCTAGTCTTATATATAAGGCAGAGAGAGAGAAGCTTTCTTTTGTCATATTTATAAGTCATATCATTAATGTTTTGAGATAAATGAACAATTTAACCCTTCACTTATATTGTGTTGGCTTTATTTTCATTTGGTATTATGAATATTAAATAAGGGTAGAGTTGAAAATTTATTAAATTTTATGACAGAATTAATGAGATTTAAGGTTGTTTTTTTTTTGTCTATATTACGTTAAAAATGTTAGAAGTGCCCTATAAATATGATCAAAGGAGTATGTTGTTTTTAGAAAAGGCAAAATGATACTCCCTTTGGTCCTAATTATAAGACAACATTTGGGGGTTGGTTTTGGTCCTAATTATAGGACAACTTTTTAGTTTTTGTCAATTTCTTCCTAAAATACCCCTATTTTATTCTCTTAAGTGTGTTTGGTTTTTGGTGAGTATATGTATGTGGGTCGCAATACACACACGCACACGCACACACACACATGTGTGTCTATAAACATATATATGTATGTATGTATGTGTTGATATGTGTCCGCAGGGGCGAATCCAGAAATTAATGGAAGGGGGGCACAATTTGTGGGGGGGATTCGGGGTTCGGGGGCAGCGCCCCCGAAAAAAAATTTTAAAAGGAAATTTTTAAATACATTGAAAAACAAAAGAATATAAAGGAAAAAAGCAATTTAAAATCTTATTAGAAATAGCAAAAATGTTGTTAAAAATAGCAAGGTTGGGCACTAAATAAGTTCAAGACATATATTTTAATAACAAAAGTATATTACAATAAAAATAATTATAATATCATCCTTCTAGCGCTTATTTTTGGAATTCCATCGTAATTTGTCTTATTATCAATGCTTATCAAATACATCTTTTTCAATATAAGATATTAAACAAATGGCGTAAGTTTGATTCGGAAGGTTTTGCGAAAGGATTCTCCAAATTATTTGGATTTAACCCTAAATTTAAATAATAATAATAATAATAATTTTTTTTTTTATTATTATTATTTAAATTTTATAAAAAAAAAAAAACCCCCAATTCTTTTTAAGGGGGGGCACTTGCCCCCCAAGTCATATACCTCCATCCGCCTATGTGTGTCCGTGTAAGGCGTGTATATATGTATGTATGTATACAGTGGCGGATTTAGGTAGAAGGTTGGGTGGGCAAGTGCCCCCCAATTGAAATGGAATGAGATAAAAATAATAATTTTGTTTCTTTCTTTACACACACATATTTCGTTATTTATTTTTTTTTTAAAAAGGGTAAAATTCAGAATCACATTACATCTTCCCTAAATCTCCATCTCCATCTTCGGTTCCCTATATTGTTGATGTGCAATTTGATCATGATTTTTTGAATTTGCAAGGAATAGCTGATCTTGCCAAGAGGATGGTTGAAAAGAAAAAACATATTGTGTATCCTTTGGTTTATTTACTTATAAAGTTAGCATTAACTTTGCTAAAGAATCGCATCATGGAAAAAGCATTTTCGGCTATGAAATACATCAAGGCGCACTTCTTAATCGGATAGGGGATGAATAGTTGAATGATTGTCTAGTGCCTTATATTGAAAAAGATGTATTTGATAGCATTGATAATGAAACAATTATGATAGAATTCCAAAAAATAAAGCCTAGAAAGATGATATTGTAATTATTTTTATTGTAATATACTTAGCCTTGGTTTTCCCTTTATATTCTTTTATTTTTCTAAAAAAAAATTTCGGGGGCGCTGCCCCTGAACCCCGAATCCCCTCACCAATGGTGCCCACCGTCCAATAAATTTCTGGCTCCGCCACTGTATGTATATATGTGTCTATGTATATATATATGTATATATTTGTGTGTACATATATATGTATATCTGTGTTTGTATGTGTCAATATATATATGTGTGTGTGTGTAGGTATATATATATATATATATGTATGTATGTATTTGTGTACATACACAAACACACACACACATATAAACATATATATATGTATCTCAATGTGTGTAGATATATGGGTGTGTGTGTATCTATCTATATATGTATGTATGTATGTATGTATGTAGATAGATCTATATGTATACATATATATATATACACACATATATGTATATATAAGATCATTATTTGATTAAAGTATATAGAAAGGAAAATTGGTCGGAGAGATATGTCTTTCTTTTACTTATATGTCATTTAAAATTTATATAAGGGTATTTAAACTTCTTTCCTTAATCTCCCCAAAATCGATTAAATATGTCTTATAATTAGGACCGGAGGAAGTATTATAGTACTAAAAATTACTAACTCTAATCCTTTTTATAAGGAACATTCTCTCTCATAAGACAGTCCTTAATATAAGGAACATATTCATATTGTTTGAAATTTTAAATTGATTTTTTTTTACCCTCATTAAATAATGTCATTCATTATTTCCCTACAATAAATTTTCACAAATTATATTTATCATGTTCTTTGTTTTATAATAATAGTCAACTGGAAATATGGAAGTTAGTAATTCACCGATTTATCTTAAAATCTATTTTTATTTTTATTATACTTGATAAGTGACTTGTGAAGAAGCTTTTAATGTTATTGAAATTTCCAGCAAATCCGTCCATCTTTGAATATTTGTAACTTTAAATTAATGCTGCGAAAATCAAAAGTATGATATTAATTCTTGAATTTTTATTTTTCTTTACTAGCCATATTTCAAAAATCATTCCAGGGCAAAACTCATACCAAATTCTTATAAATTTATAGGAATCAAAATTAAATTTGAAACTATAGTCACTAAAATTTAAAATCGATTAAACTACAAATGCCAACGAAAATAATAAAAACTCATTCGTAAAATATAAGCATATGGAGAGGTTTTTTTTTTTTTGTTTGGTTTTTGTTTTTTTGTTTTAAAGGAAGATGACGGAAAAAAATGAAAAAGGTACTCCTATCATGTGGATTTCAACAACATGAAAAGTCAACACAAACAACGTTTTTCAAATTCCAACGCAAGTGGGTCACAAAAGCTATTAGCGTGTCATTATTTTAATTTCTATTCGTTGTAGTACGACCTAAAAGAGGTTACCCAGGGAAAATAATAAACCATGTGACTCAAAAAAAAAAAAAAAAAAAGGGACAGCTATTACTTGATATCTTCGAGATTATATGGGTACTGTCTCGATCCAATTTTTATATTTTATTACTTCTCCTCTCTAATATAAATTTTAATATAACATTTAATTTATAATACAATATTCATAATACAATAGGTGGATCAGCAACTAAGAACCAATAAAGACCCGTAGGTGGATCAGAGAAGTGAGTTTCATCCAGGGATTCCACATGCGACAATGCAAAACTAGCCAACCAATTTGCACACTAATTCCCTTCCTTAGAACATGACAGAAACATAAATCTCATTGTCTCCGGGTAACTACTCGCAGAGACGGAGTTTGAAAAAAAAATATTGGGGGCCAAAAATATACTCATTAACTAATTACAAAGAAAAAAATATTCAAAAAAAATAAATGTATAATTTTGGGGTCAAATGTATAAAAAATTTAGTTTTCATTAAATTTTAGTGACAACCTTTTTTGGGGCCATGGCCCCCTTATATGCAGGAAACCCGTCAGTCCGTCGATCAAATCGTACATATTTAATAAGGATAGTGTGTGAGAGAGAATAAAAATTAATATTATTTTAGTGTTATAACAAATTTAATACTTTTGTTGTTCTTTTTTATATATTGTGAATTAGTTAGAAATGACTTGTATTTAAAATTCAGAGGAGGAGAGGGGAGAAACAAGCGATTGAGGGATTTAATCAATTAATAATAGGGGGAAAAATTGGAATTGGGAGGAAAAGGAGGAGGCATATTTGAAAAGGGTTACGTATCTTGTTGTCGAATTTGTGAGTTATTTCTTCAGCCTACTTTATGTTTCTACCTTACAAAATTGAGCTGAGTAGTCACCAGTAAACTCATACTAGTCGTAAACTCATATAAACTCGCAAGTTTACACACTGTGTTTATCAAACGTTTTTAACTTACAAAATCATGTTAATTCACTTTTAAACTTGTGTTAATTTTATATATTTGATTATACTCAATGGCTTCGTATATGAATTTTATATAAATTCCTTTGTTAAGCCTAATACATTATGAATATTGATGTACTTAATTTCAATTATTTGGATTTAAATCTTTTTTCTTTCATGGGTGTCTTTTGTTAAAATATATTTAGATCTATTTTTTTTGTTGTCATTTTTATATTTTAATTATTTAATCATATACTATAAATATCTATTTAATGGTAAAAATAAACTCGGGTTTGGCTCCATCTTTTCTCAATCTGTTGTTGGATTGAAATCGAACGAGTTGATTTAATCTTTTATAAAAAAATATTAATAAAATATTAAATTATTTAAAAATAATATTTTTATAAAAGATTGAATATGAACCGTTCAGATTTTAATCCAACGGTTGAGATTGATAAGAGGATGGGAAGTGGATGAGAGCCACTCCCAATAAACTCATACGAGTTTACGTCACTGTCATGAGTTTGTTTAAATTCATGAGTTTAACATGCAAGCAAATCATAAGTATATTAATTAATTCAATATAAATGGAGATGAGATATATGATAATTATAATTACTACTCCAATTAGTCAATTGAGAGGTGACTATATAGCTCAGCCCCGCAGCCGCACCGTCCAAAAGGACAACCTACAAGAAATCAAAATAACGTGTTTGCAGAATTGATAAAAAGTCCTTCCTCTGGTGAAGGCTTGTGAGGTTTGGTCCTCTGTGTGTGGTTTCGGTCTTGTGAGTGTGTCAAGAATAGGAGTGCTAGCTGGTTGTTTGGTTGAAGCTATGGAGGAAGAGATGGGCAGCTGGTCTAGGAATCAAAAAGAAGTTGTGCTGAAGTTGGGGCGAAAACGTGAAGAACAGGGGGGGACTCTGGTTGGAAAGATCCTAACTGGTAAGAATCTTAATATCCCTTCTGTAATCTCTATGATAACGAAGGTTTGGCTGACTAGTGACGAAGTAGAGGTTCATGAGCTAGACCGAAACGAACTTATTTTCTTGTTTCGTTTTCACAATAAAGAAGATTATTCTAGAATTCTTAGAGGGAGACCTTGGTCAATACAAGGTCACCTATTAAGCCTCCAAATATGGGAAGACTATATGGTGCTTCCAGATGTTGATTTCAGTAAGGAGCCTTTTTGGCTTCAGTTTCATGGCCTCCCTTTGGAGGCCTTTGATGATCAAAATGCGAGGATATTGGGTGATGTGGTGGGGGAAGCTGTGATGTTTGAAAGTCCTATGGTGGAAGGAAAAATGCCCCGCAGCTTTATCCGTGTAAGATCCTTGCTCAGTTTAGAGAATCCATTGCTATCTGGTTTTTGGGTGCCAAGGGAGGGGAAGAAACCTGTTTGGGTTTCTATCCGTTATGAACGATTACCAGTATTTTGCTATCGGTGTGGCCGGATTGGGCATGATGACCGGAGTTGCAAGTATCTCAGTCCAGAAAATGGCGTTGGAAAAGAGAAGGAATTTGGTAGTTGGCTGGGTACACCTGGAATGAAGACTTTCGAGGATATTATTTCGGTTTGCAAGCAGGGGTGGCCGGAGGATGTTTTGAAGCATTTTAATCGAAGCTCTCATGTTTTCCGGCGAGCACCTCCTACGGTGAATAGTGGCAGTCCGTCTGGTACGCCGCTATCCTGGCGGGGGACGGCGAGTTCAAACGGTGGGGGTGGTCCGGCGTACATACCACCGGCGATGAGGACTCCTTTTTTGGAGCCGTTGGAGAATTCTCGATCCTCACGTCAGCAGGTTGCAGCAGAGTTGAAAGGGACCTGTGAGGAGCTTGCTGAGGTAAACAAGGAGGCTGATGGTCACGTGAAGCATGGGAGAGAGAAGGTTGGTGTGTCAGCTGGTGGGCCAGGGGAAAAGAATGTTGACTTGGTAGTATTAAAGGGGAAAGAGGTGGTGAACTCGGTGGGGCCTAGCAGAATGCAAATTGGAGGAATTAATTGTCCCTTAGTGGGACGTTTTCTTCCCAAGGTAAATGGGCCAGCTGGTTTGACTTTAGTGGAGGATGGGCCTATCTCTTCATCTTCGGCCCCACCTAGTTGTTTTATTAAATTAGATGTGCATATTACTCCAAGCCCATGCGTGGGGCCTTGTATTAATGAAGTGGAAGTTCCTGATGCTCTTATAGGCAAAAGTAGTATTTCTAATGAGGGTGATCATATTTCCACATGTGCTGCTCAACCATACAGTGTGGAATTCCCATGTGAGGAGGAGCTAAATTTAAATTCAATAATTCCATTTAATGGTTTGTCTCCTATTTCAGCTGTATCCGCCGGTTTGAAGGGGATTAGGATCAAAAGGCAACTTGATGATGAAAGTGATATTGATAAATCAAGCAAGTGTAGGAAACTAGATTTTGAGTCAGTTGGGGATTCAACTAGTGATAAAGGTATAATGGGAAGAGCAAAAGGGAGCGCAAGAGGTCTTTCAAGTCTATTAAAAAATTTCTTGGCAATCGGAAATGCTTCAAGATTAGCTACATCGAGGAGGTAGCCCTCCCAGGCGAGATTGATTTCCCGGAGAGTTGGTTGGGTGTCGGTGATAGTACGGAAGTGAATCATGGGTCTTCTCATGGAGATAACGCTTGTAGGTGGTTGGATGGATGGGACCATGAATCTATTAGGTGCGCCATGAATCTATTAGCTTAGGTCGAGGCTTAGGGGTTGCCTTGACAGTTAGGAATTTGAAGGAAGAATGCTTCCGGAAAAAACCCCATTTAGTCTTCTTGATGGAGACTAAACGGAAAGGCGAGTGTCGTCGGGAAGGTGAGGCGTAGATGTGGTTTTTGCGAAGAATGGATTGTTAATCCTTGTGGGAAGAAGTGGTGGCTTTGACTTTATGGTGGTCACGTCATTACGGTTAATATCCTATTCTCGTCCTCTAATATCATCCATGCTAGTGTGATGTCGGAGTCACTCTCTACCCCATCTTATATTACCTTTATTTATGGCCCCACTGATGAGGCTGAGAGACTTTTGTGCTGGCAAGAGGTTCGAAGGATTAGCAACAATATCAGGACTTCATGGTTATGTCTTGGGGACTTTAATGATATATTATTCCAACATGAGAAGAGTGGGGGACTTCCTAGAGCTTGGAGGAAGATCCTTAATTTCAAGTGCTTTGTGGCTGATTGTGAACTGGAAGATTTGGGTTATAATGGACCTACCTTTACCTGGTGTAATAATCGTGACTACCCTGAAACAATTCATGAGCGTATTGACAGGGCCTTGGGTAATCTGCGGTTGAGAGAACAGACTCCGTGTCTCCGGGTTTTTAATGTTGTCCCTAGGATCGATCATCACTTTCTGTTCATCCAATGCCGTATGAAAATCGTCCGCAAAATCGGACCTTTCGTTTCGAATCGGCTTGGGTATCTCATGGAAATTTTCTTGACGTAATTAAGAGGTGTTGGCGGAATTCTAGTGATCTTGATCAATCGGTACTAGAAATTTTTGTGAGCAATCTCAAGACTTGTACGCAGAGGCTAATTGCTTGGAGTAAGAAGGAGTTCCCTAATAGTGGTAAGACTATTGAGCTTTTAAAGACCCATCTGGATGAGTTGACTCAGGAAGTTCGAACTCCGGATATTGCTAGAGGGATTGCGAAGGTAAAAGGAGATCTGGAAAGATTATTGGAGCGCGAAGAACAATATTGGTGGCAACGATCTCGGATTAACTGGTTAGGCGCTGGCGACAAGAACTCACGCTTCTTTCACATCTCTACTATCAAGAGGAGGCAGCAGAATAGAATCTCGTGTATTCGAAATGATGAGGGCAATTGGTTGTATGAGAAGGATGCTATCTCAGATAATATTGCCAGCTTTTTTCAGGAGTTGTTTACCACTACGGTGCACGACCAATGGATACGGTCTTGGGTTTCATTGAGCCAACCATCTCACCCGATATGAATCGCAGACTCTTGTTACCAATCTCTTCGGAGGAGATTAAAGCGGCCTTTAATCTTGGGAGCACAAAAGCGCACTGGACCGGATGGTTTTTCGGGTAAATTTTATCATTCCTCTTGGCCTGAAATTGGTGAGTCTATTTGTAGTTTGGTTAAAGAGTTTTTTTTTGGTCATTTGGTGCTTAATGATTTGAATTCAACTAACATTACTCTTATTCCTAAACTTCAAAAGCCTGAGCATGTTTCCCATTTTCGACCTATTGGTCTGTGTAATTTCTCTTATAAGATCATTTCTAAAATCATGGCCAATAGAATGCGGCCTTTGCTTGATACTTGTATTTCACAGAATCAGAGTGCCTTTGTCCCAGGTCGGTGTATTCATGATAATATTATTATTGCTAATGAGGTATACCATTACCTTCGCCGCAAGGCAGGGGTAAGTATGAATTTGCTCGAAAATGGATATGAGCAAAGCTTATGATAGGGTGGAGTGGAGTTTTCTAGAAAATGTGTTGCTAAGATTTGGTTTTTGTGGTGAGTGGGTATCACCCGATGAAATGTGTGTGCTCGTTAGTTTGAATATTTGTTTATCGGGTGAAAATGTGCGATCCTTTACTCCGGGGGCATTCGTCGGGAGACCTCTCTCTCCATATCTTTTTATTATTATTGCTGAGGTTCTCTCCATTATGATTAGAAGGAGTCAGGCGGATAAATTCATTAAGGGCGTCAAATTGAGTCATAGCTGCCCAGAGCTTACTCATAGTTTTTTTGCTGACGATGCTCTTCTGTACATGCGGGCTTCTCATCGCAACTGTAACCATCTAGCTGATATTTTGAAAATGTATTGCACTGCCTCCGGTCAAGTCATCAATTTGGATAAATCTAGTATCCTTTTCTCTTCGCTCATGCCCCGATGATGTTAAAAATATGGTTGGAAGAATCTTGGGCATTCCCGTGAGAGGACCGGCGTATACCTTGGTATTCCGAGTATTTGGGGGAAGACAAAGCATCAGCGCGGCTTATGTTCGAGAACGCATTGCTAATAAAATACAAGGATGGGGTCATTCTCTTCTCTTATCTTATGCGGGGATGTAATGATTAAAGCGGTTCTTCAAGCAATCCCTATCTATCCTATGAATGTTTTCAAGTTTCCAGTCAAGACATGTAGAGAGATTAGCGGCCTTATTGCTAACTTTTGGTGGAGCGGCACTGTTTCGGGAGGAACAACTCATTGGAAAGCCTGGGGTCTTTAACGAAAGCTAAGAGTTCCGGTGGGATGGGTTTTCGAGAATTAACCATCATGAATGATGCCCTTCGGCTAAAACCGCATGGAGGCCGACGAGCCCTAATGACTTGTGGGTTAGGGTCTTGAAGAGTGTGTACTTTCCCAAAGCTAATTTCATGAAGGCGAGGCAAGGGACATAAAGCATCGTGCGTCTTTGGTCTAGCATCTTGGATGGTAGGGATTTTCTCGCGCAAGACTTGTGTTGGGATGTTGGAGATGGTCTTTGCTATTAGTATCCGGGATGATAAATGGGTTCCTCATGTTGATTTCCTAAGAAGCCCAAGACCTAAATGACCCTATTTTTACTAAGGGCGTAGTTTGTGATCTTATTGTCAATGGAAAATGGGATCTTACTCCCATTGACCAGTATGTGTTGCCAGAAATCAAGAGGGCTATATATGAAATTGACATCCCATCTAATGGGCTGGCTGATAAACTCGTGTGGACTAGTGCTAAGAACGGGGTGTATTCAGTGAAATGGGGGTATCATACCAGTAAAGGGAATTTACTTTACGAGGTCAACAAGGTAGGGTCTTCTATAGTTATCACCTCGGCCGGAAGTCCATCCGGAAGATCCCAATTACCGAGAGTACAACAATTTGTTTGGCGAATCTTAAATAATCTTGTTGCTACCAATGCGCCCTTTACCGGAGGAAGCGATCCCAAAGTAACATTTGTCCAAAGTGTGTTCGATGCTATGGAGACGGTGGAGCATTTGTTTTTTCATTGCCCATGGACTAGGTGTGTTTGGTTTGGGTGTTCTCTTGGAGCAAAGGTGGAGGTTCTTTGGTATATCAAATTTCAATGCTTGGTGGATTTATCTCACAGGTATGCCTTTCTTGAGTAAGCAAAACCTTTCATTAATCTGTTGGACCTTATGGTTTATTTGGAAACAGCGAAATAATTTGGTTTTTAATCATAAAGATCCTAACCCTATTGATGTCATTGAATGTGCGAGGAAAAACAATTTTGACTTCTGGGTGAACTGCGATAAAAAGCACAGAAATCCGGAGGGCCAAAGAGTTATTCCTACTCATCTAGCTATTTGGTCCCTCCTCCCGCCTGGGCAAGTTTAAATATAATGTGATGGGGCCTTTTCGGCTAATAAGAGGCCGTTATTGGAGTTATCTCGTAGGGACCATTTTTGTGATTTCAAATGGGGTTTTGTGGATAAGGTAAAATCCATCTCGGCGTTTATATGAAGCTTTGGCTACGAAGAGGGCTTTAATGCTCGTTGTTGATCTTGGCCATGATAATGTGGTCTTTGAATCGATTGCCTCTCCCTTTGCGATTGTGTTAATGCTAATTCACCTAGGATATGATTGATTGGAAGAGTAGGAGCATTATCTTCGATATTATTTGTCTTTTGGCGACTAAGAAATTTGGGTTCTCTTTGTCATTTACCCCTAGGGGAAATGTAATGCACAACTTAATTCGGCCTAACGCTTATAAAGGGGTGTCTTCTGATGGGGTGGGTCTTTTCAACCAACACCTTCTTTGTCATTCACTTCTACTTTTGGACGCCCGGAAGGCGGATCTTTGTTTCTAATGATGCTTCTTCTCCCATTTAGTCATTGAATGGTGTTTGTTTGTATTTTGTTTGTTTTCTTATGTATTCTGTTTATTTGTATTTGCTTGGACTTGTCCTTTCCTCTGTTATTGAGTTTTCTCTTGTTGTTTCCTTTTCTGTTTTTTGCTTGTAATTGTTGAAGTTTTTTTTAATATAAGTATCCTTTGACCAAAAAAAAAAAATAACGTGTTTGCATGCTTCTCATAGAAATAATGTTTTTTTGTTTTTTGTTTTCCCGAGATAGTATCACTGGCCAAAAATAAACAGAGAGATGGTACATCATTCTCAATATAAGTCACCTTATTAAATTTATTATAAGAATGCTCACATTTTGTCTGTGACTTATTGTTTTGAGAGTTATTAATTCTTGCTCAATACTTCATACTAATCAAATAAGAATATAGTTGTAGAATTATTAAATTTCAAGACAATTAATTAATCATATTAGTTGTTAACGTTTATGAAATGATATTAGAAAATGTCTTAGGATTTTTTTTGATATATAACATTTTTTAATGCCATTTTTTAATAATTTTTTTGTTACTTGTACCCAGGAATTTTCCCCCCCTTTTTTATTATTATTTTGGCAGTAATCAATGAAACACATTAAAAGTAGTGTACAAGTAGAATGAGAAAGAGGGTGAAGACTTGTTGGGAGGCATTCACGGGTGGGGTTGCCCCTAACACGTGATTTGGGCGCTTTCTCTTTTGTCCAGTGTAAATTATTCAAGTTCTTCGTCTTTTTGTTATTGTCGGTGAATTCTACGTCTTCATTTTCATTCCACCTTATTTCTCATTCAAACTTCACTGAGTTGGATCGGAATTTACTGATAAAAAAGTGACATTTGTTTATTATTATTATTATTATTGGATGAATCATTTCATATAATTTATAAAACAAATGATCCAATGAAATCCATTATTTTACCCCTTACTAGCTACTTCCTCTACTATTTAATATAAGACATATATGTGGTGGAGTTGATCTTAATTAAATATAAAATATAATTTTTATATTTTCATCATTTTTTAATTTATCGCTTATTGATGGTTTCTCAACCATAATTGAAGAGAAGAGGGAATAAGTGAATTCAGGGGGAGATGACTTGGGTATTTTATAAAATCCACGCTATATTAACTAACTTTCTTAATCTAACCAAATTAGGTAGATATATCTTATATTTAGTATCAGATGAAGTAGTTTCAAAATTCATGAAGAGCACCTCATGGGTCTTTTATATTGAATTAATTCATAGTATCTTGCCACATGAACTATATTGCAACAATACTATTTATGAAGAGTATCTTAAAAAATGAATGAGCATATATAAATAAGGGGAACCAATTCTGCTTAGCTGGCAAAGCTCACTAGATCTTGGCCGTTCAAATTTTATTTTGGACAGTCCAAATTTTTAAAACAATGATTTTTTAAATAAAAAAATCATTTTCTGAAAGAATAGTATTTAAGATAATATCTTTGTTTTAGATTTTACACCCATTAAAATAATTTTTTAGAACAATATAGACTTTTAGAAATCAAGGTTATTAGACTCAGATCGGCGAGTGAACCGATTTAGGTAGTGATTCAAAGGTCAAGAGGTCGATCGTTGAGTCAAATTAGAGTTAACTGGGGTCACATTAGTGAGGAAGTGAACTTCAATGATAATATTTTTTAAAAAAATTGTTTTGGAATTTGATAATTTTCAAGGATCATATGATAATATTTTTGAATGATTTTTTTTATAATATAAAGTAGACATCTCAAACTTTTCATAGAGTTTTTAATTTGTAAATTTTGGAAACATATAGAATTAAATATGAATTTTTAAAGTTAAAAAATTAAGAATAAACGGTGAACTAGTCGGATCAAACCGGTTAGGTGACCAGGTTCGCCAGTTTCGTGGTCTAACCTATTTGGTTTAGTTTTAATAACCATGTTCAAAACTCATATAGCGAACCGTCTAAATCAGATCTGATAGGTTCTCTCACTAAACCAAAAAACTTTGTAGGGAAACTAATTCCATAAATAAGGAGAGTCTACAGAAAAATAATCTCAATATTTTATACCACTCTCATTCTCATTATTTTTCCTGTCTATGTATACATACTTACATATTATAAAAATAGAACGTTGGTTGGTTTCTTATTGATGTCAAGTGCTATTCACACACACCACATAACTTTTTTTCCCCCTCCCTTTTACGAGTAAATGGTGATTGATGTTACACTTCACAACAAGTCAAAGACTTACTCGGTCAATATCATTACTGCTTAAGTCTTGCTAATTTTATCAAAAAAAGATTACTTTTTTAGGTATCTGTATCTTCTTATTAGAATCAAACATATTTAAGATCTTGTTAAACACTTTAAATGTGGATCTTGGCTCAACACTGCAAGAACATAAAAAACTATTTTTCTGCTATTGGGGATTCGTTCTAGCAGAAAGAGTTATTTCTCATAACTTGACGAATTAATATTTAAAGGTGTGCCTAATACTACATCGGTTGAACATGATTGCCTTAAGTAATTTGACAAAAACGGGGAATATATTTCGCAAGCACTGTCAGACGAGGCCCTTTTGGGCCACATTCAATGCCATAAGTCCGTTATGGGTCAGGCCTGTGGGTCAAGTTTACCTGGGCCATAAAAGTTCATAGCTTGTACATCATTGGACTCATCATAAAAGGAAAAAAAAAATTGGGCTTCTAGTAGTAAGAGTTTTCGGACTTGTCAACAGGGCAGGGCAAGGCAACTCTTAAGAGGAAGGGAGATTTCGCCTTACCCTTGAATCGTAGGTAAGCCGAACCTCTTTCTTAAATTTTTTTTACCAAAAAAAAGAAAGAAAGTAGAGCAACAGAGTCTGATGAGAAATCATGTGATTTCATTGTATTAGCAAATTTTTGGGTTTCCGGTGTTTTGCTTGCTCTACTGTAATTAAGGAAAGGATGAGACTTTCAAGGGACAAGTTTGAGGACGCAATCCACTCATTTTCAAGGAAAATTTTGGGATTTGGATAATTGTTGTTAATAATAATGATGGATTGATACGACTAAACTAATTAAAATTCAGGTGATTTGTTTTAAGAAAAATAAGTGGCTCAAAGCCACAAACATACGGAACCTGTTATGGTGCGTATCAAACTCATCCATCTGAACGATCTAGATTTGATATTTTTTTAAAAATAATTTTTTGAAAAAATGTTAGTTAAGAAATTATTTTTATTTTAGATTATTTATCCATTAATTTTTTTTAAATAAAATAAAACAACAAATATCAAATCAGGATCATCCAGATGTGTTGAGTTGATAGTGCCCAGTAAAGTCATCATCTTAGGTTGAGTTTGTTCATCATCCTTTATAATCTTTAAATTATATCCATCTAATCAATCTGAAAAGGACAATACTATTTTTTAATTTTTCTCTCATCTTCCAATCAACGGTTTAGATAAACTTATAAGAGATGATGAGCAAAATAGATAATAAGAAGGTCTCATTCCGTGATCACGCATATAAGTTATACAACAACGTAACTCCAACCTTACAAGTGGCGCAAACAACAATGGTTTCATCTCCATGCCATCATTTGTTTCGTTGAATTACAAATCTAAGCATATAGACTTATCTACTAGTTTGCATACATATATTCTATCATCAACCCACAATTTAAATTATCTTGATTTGATTTGATTTGTATGAGTCTAATAATATTTGTCTAAATATTTAATTATTTATTTTTAAATTTTTACCCTCATTAATTATATATATATATTACATTAATTAAAATGTTGGTGACATTTATATTTATATTTATTTCTCTTTCTTATTTATCCCTCATAAATAAGGAAATACTTGAAAAATAAAGTTTATTTCGGATATACTTACTCCTCTTGGTTCTAATTATAGGATAACGTTTGAGAGTATGTTTTGGTTATAATTATAGGACAAAATATTATTTTTTGTCAACGTCTTCCTAAAATACTCTTATTTTATTCTCGAGTGTTTTGGTTTTTGGTAAGTATATACATGTGGGTGTGTAAACTTTTTCAATCAATAATGAAACTTTTAAATTGTTGGATTTTAACTTGTTTATCAATCAGTTGATGTAAATTTGCCTATATATATATATATATATATAGACACACACACATCTTTGTGTGTGTATTTATGTATATATAACAAGACCATTATTTGAATTAAAAAGCATAGAAAGGAAAATTCTAGGTCAAAAAGATATGTCACAAGGGCTGTTAATTCACTTTTACTGATGTCATTTAAAATTTATATAGGGTATTTTAGGAAAATGAGTAAAATTAACTAATTTAACTCCCATCCTTAATCTCCTAAAAATCGGTTAAATATGTCCTATAATTAGGACTAGAGGAAGTATTAATTTTAACCAACATTAATTGTTTTCTTAAACTGCATAATTCAATTATTAAACTTTTATAAATACAACCGGAGGGTTTACTTCCAAATTATATAAAGTAACAGTAGATTCACATAATTTTCTTTAGCTTTATTAACTCTTAATAAGGGAAAACAATTATTGATGTTTTCCTTTCATTTTTTATTTGTTACTTGTGTTTTTTCTCCTTATTAAATATTTAATTTTTACCCTTTTAGCACGGTTAGCCCATGTAATTTTGCTCTGTTAACATTGTTAGCCCCAATTAAAAAAACTAATTGTGCTAATGAAGTAAAATTAAGTGATTTAATAAGAAGAGAAAAACTTATATATAGATTCCAAATTAAAAATTAAAGAAAGCTATATGTATCTCAAAAATGAATTTCCCATATGAACACATATGCACGCCATTCTCCTCGAAACCCCTTTAATAATAATTTTTTTAATAACAAGAAAAAAGAACTCGCTATTCAAGAATATAATGTTCATTGCATCAAATAATTGAATGGAAGCAAAACTCTACCGTCCCCTACCTACCAACGCAAATATTCTCAGCCCCTTCACCTTTTTTTCCCATGTACATACAAAATATATACGCAGGGCTACATCTCAAACCATACAATTATTTCAGAGTAATATGTTCCTTAATTACATGTGTAACATCATATTTATAATAAATTAAATTGTGAGAGGTTTAAACTAAAAATCATACAACAAAATTTGGTATAACATTTAAAATTCAATTCACCATTAATGAAGGGACCACTGGCGCACATACAACATTGTTTCTATTTATAAGTTCATTTTAACAAAAAAATTGAGTGCCTTACTTATAAGTGCTCTTTCAGGTAATAAATGAGTTTGTGACAATTTTACCCATATTAATTGTACCGATGAAAATAGAGAGAGAGAAGAAAGAGTTGAAATATTTATAAATGAGGGCAAAGTTGAAAATTTACCTTATAATCATTGAGCTAACTACCTCTCATTGGTATGTGTAATTTAGTTAAAAATAACTTATAAATAGAATCAGAGTGATAGTGATTAGTGGGAAACTTCAATTTCTCATGACACAAACTCACCAAACCTTATTATTATGATCTCAAAAGATTCATAATCCACCTATGAACAGTAAGTTAAAAATATAGCTTCATTGCCACTCTCTAAGTAGTGATTGGTTGCTTTTCTTTAATTTCTTCTCGTTCATACTTAGCCATACGTAAAATATTGCTTCATTAGTTCTTATCGCAACCACCACCGTCTGATATATACATATTTTGGAGTCAAAAGTCGGGTTTTTTTTTTTTTTTTTTTTTGCATGTTACTATCCTTATCATTTTCTGCTTTGTCTTTGCCTTCTGCGTAAAAGTCATCGATCTTTTCATGGGATCTATTAGGTGTAAGCGAGGGAAGAAAGAGAGGACAGAAAGAAACAAAAGAAACATTCTTACATATGTTAGAACAATACACTAATATTTACAAAATAGTACGAGAGAATGATCGTTTTCAAGCCCCTCTCAAATGTCCTTCCTTCATTGGAAGCCTCCTTTAGGCTTTATCTCATAGTTCTTGTACCCACCACATGCTTATCCCTAGCTACCGCCTTCAATTTATTTTTTAAAATTATACTTATAATTATGTATACATATCAAAGTTCCTAAACGTACAAGTGGCTTCATTCTCTAGAAGCTCCTGCACCTGAGGGTCCTATTATATTGCACTTGATTATATTTTATTTACATTTATTAGTTAAGGTGTTCATTTGTAGTTAGCACGTTCATTTATATGTGGCGCAAGACTCACACTCAAACTCTACTTTATTTAAATGATTTATTTATTATTCTTAATCACTAGACAAAGACAACAAATGAATTCCTTTGTATTGTACGAGTTGAATCCGATTTGTATCAAAACTCGTCCAAATTAACTTTGTCCATCTGCTAAATAAATTGGAGCCCAGCATCATCAAGGTCAATTTTAATTATATTGGTCTTTTGTAAATTTGATCCTCTCTGTCCATTTCGCTTAGGATCGATCTGCTCGTTTAAAAATAAATTATTATGCTCCAACAATCCCTTCAAGCCAAGGTTCAAAAACCCCAATGATCTCACTTGTCTTGTTTTTGATAAAATTACTAACATTTTGTCATTAAGATTTAATTATTTAAATTAAATTTATTTGATTAATCCAATGTTATTATATACTATATGTTAATTTCCTCTTTTTTTTTTTTTTTTTTTTTTTTTTTTGATATAGCTTCATGTTTAAGTTAGACTATATTCAAGTACTGTCGGGGTATGTGGTTTCTAAAAAAGTTTTTTCTGTATTTACATAGACTCAAATTAAAATTGAAGGCTTCATATTTAAGCAATCAAAATCGCTCATACTAAAATCAACTTTTGTTATAGTCTCTTTCTCTTTTGTCTAATATTCTCTTTACCCCCTTTTCTAACAAAACATTTGTATTCAAAATCATATTAGACTTCAACTTATTTAATTTAGATTAGGTTTAGAGTCTAGTGTAATTGTTCCGCTTTTAATATTCAATGCTCAGTTTGTTAATCTAATTATAAACTTAAAGTTAACAATTGATTTTGAAGACCTAATTGGGTCCTTAGCAATGCCAATGAATTATAAATTAATCAAGTGCAAAGAATTATATATATTTCTTAAAAAGTTAATACAAATAATTTAAAAATTCGCGCATTTCTAAAAGTTGGAGACTTGGGTAGAGGACAAAGGGGAAAGAGTTACGTGTCAAGCAGGTAGAGCCCACTGAGAAGGACACCTGTAAGACAAAACTTGTCCCACAAATCAGAATCTCAACAAATTACGATATCACGTTCCAAGTACGACACGTGTCGCCGAGATGTGATCTGTTTTTCACGTAGAGCCATTGGATTATCGCCACGTCATGATTGGAAAACCCAAAACTCCAAAGGAAGGGGGGACGTAAGAAGATACTATGTTTTGACCGCGTTTAGGTGTCAACACCGCATAGGCTATCACATGACAGGTGACGGATTTGTGTCTCATGGCAACTTATCGTGTTGGCTGAAAATGTTATTTATTTAATAATAATAATAATAATATATTTTAAATGTTGAGAATTTTGAATAATGATAAGGAAGGAGACTTTCTTACTTAAAAAATGGTTGGAAGGTTGACAATGACTCCACCTAATCCCCACCATGACTCACCCATCCACTCTTGCTCCTGCTCAAGCCATCAGCTTAGGCTCCATCCCTCATTTTAATGTCGCTTTTATATTTTAAAAAATTCATCAACATATTTTTTTAGGGAAAATTTTAAATAAATACTATTTAAATTTAAAAAGCCCTAAAAAACGACTAATAAATGGACATGACAAATATATTTCAAGAGCATAATCTATAATTTTGAAATCTTGTGCTTTAAAAAGTCTCCATCCCTCATAATTTTGTATTATATTATCTCAGGTTAAATATAAGGCCAGTTGTTTTTTAGAAAGATTAAAAAAGCCTAATTAAATTACTTTAAAGTATATATATTTATAATTTTTTCTCCAAACTAATTTTTTCGACTTATAAAATGATATATAATTTAATCATATACTACAATATATGATATGATTTAATAACTTATTTAAACTTCTTTGATCTATCTAAAAAAATCAATTAGATCTTATATTCGTGACCGGATATTGTAATTAATTAGAAGAATCTACTATTCAATCTTGAAACCGATACAATTCTTGAATTGAGGGCTTATGTATATTTTAGAAATAAGGTTTAATAATGATGAAGACATGTTTATATAATTTATTAGTTACCTAAGAAATGTCACTAATTTCATCAAGTCGTTTGAGTGAAATTCATATATCATATATACCACTCTGGTTTTATTTATAAGTCCATTTTGATAAACAAATTTGGTCCTATTTATAAGTCCCTTTTGACCAAATAAATGAAATTGTGACAATTTTGCCCACGTATTATTTATTGTACTAATAAAAATAGGAAGAGAATAAAGAGTTGAAAGATACCCATTCATAAATGAGGGTAAAGTTGACAATTTACCTCATAATCATTGATCTACCTACCTCTCCTTGGTATGTGTGATTTGGATCAAAAAAGATTTATAAATGTGGGAGTGGTATATGGTTAACTTAAGTAGTAAATCCACTATAGAAGTATAAGTGCAGGAACAATGTTGTCTGCAAGTTTTTTCCTCTCAATGTTATCAAAAATTTTAAAACGTAGCGATATTCTTATTAGTTAAAAAACTAATGTTATTTGTAAAAAAATGAGCGTTGTGAGTTAAATTTTTAATGAAAATGGGTAACATTCTTTACTTTTCAAACTTCCAATAAAGCGTTGAGGCGAGAAAAATTTTTAACAACATCGCTTCCGATAAAAATTTCTAAAATAATTTTGCTACTTAACTCTCTATATATACGATCTCATTTTTAAGGGATGCTTTACATATTCCCACTCCTTATTGTATCATTCGAGTTACGAAAATAAAACAAACCATTCAAAAAATTAATACTTAAGTTCTTATATCATATCTTTGTAGTTTTTTTGTTTGTTTGAATTGAGTCATTATAATGGAAATGTTATAAGCATTTATTCTTGAGTGTAACAACAACAACAACAAGCTTTATTTCAACTGGGTTCGGGGTTGCTTCAGTCTTCCTCTATATCCCTTTTATAGGACTCCGCTTGATCTACGTACCCTCCTTATAGACACACCTAATAAAATTCTTGAATTTCTTGAGTGTTAAAATGATTAATTTTAATATTTTTCTTCAATTTATTTAACACTTACGTATTTCTATAAATGAAAGTTCGTAAAATCTACTACTTCCGATCTAATTATTAGTATAAATTAAGTTAAAATCATGTATCAGGCAATAAAAAGTTTCAGTCAAACAAAATAAACTATAAAAAATATGATTTGAAATTGAAGTAAACTATCATGACACGTGGATCCATCCCCCCCCCAAAAAAAAAACTAATTCCAATTTTTAATATGATATCTATTTTATAATTCAATTCTTGTATTAAAGTGGATCATAAACTAAAAATCAGAAGGAGTATTTAAAAAAAGAAAAACATGCATCATGCTAAATGTGGTTGTTTCAAACAAATAAAAAAGATGAAACTTGAGGGACCCAGGAGGAATATAAATAACTTATAATCTCTGTAAGCTAGTGAAACTAGACAACTGAGTAAAGAACGTGATTCATGTAACCTATAACTTATCAGCAAATAATAGGGGTGAGCATGGTGTCCAGATGCCCAGTATGTCCGTCAAAGTTGATAAAAAATTCGGCCTGCCCTAAAAAGTGGCCCGGAAAAAATTTAGGCGAGTTTTAGCCCAAGACCCGATGGTGGCGGTAGGCATCGTGTAGGGGTCCCGCCCGCCCATTTTTTCTTCAGAAAATTAAATATATTTAAATAAATATTGTTCTACATATATTATTTTATTTAAAATATATTATAATATTATGTCTAAATATATTATATTATCTTGAAATTTATCTCCAAAGCTTTGAAATTCATTAACCTGAACTAAAATCAACGAAAATCTTCAGACTAGGGTAAGGCATTACTACTTAGGGAAGGGAAACTCACTTTACCCGCCATTCACTGCGTAGAAAATTATTAGTGACTTTTATTGAAGAAGACGGACACATCAGTTGTAAAAAATGTTTATTAGTTATTCTTTTAGGTGAGATCGAAGCAGGGTCTCGCCTAGCCCTGCCCATACCCACCCCTAGCGCATAACCCTCAATCTTAATAACATGATGCCACTGATGAAGTCCCCATAATCAATATTTAATGTTAAACCCTCTCTCACACAAACCATTAAACAAGTCATTAAATAAAAAGGAATCATTACGTACTGGCTGCAATATACTCATGTCATGACCACGCAGTAATCATAGTTTGAGAAATCAGAATCCCAAGCAAGAAAGCCAAGCCACTCAAACCAGCCGAACAAAACAAGCCGGCTCCAAACCCAAGAATCCTCATTTAAAAAGAAGAAGGGGGAAAAAAAAAAAATTAAGAGATGGGGGAAAGAGGAAAAAAGAGGTGATATTCATGAGGCACAGGTGTAGAAACATGATAGGTTGAATAAGACCTTGCAGGGGTTTTTGGATATAAAGCAGAAAGAAATTGAAGACTTGTGTCACACCACCATGATAGGAACCCACCCTTACTTTGAACCCCTAATAAATACATGCATATCATATTAGCACACCCTCCCAAAAACATTCCCTATCTTCTTCTTCAACCTCCTGCTCTGTAAAACTCACCCACCAGGAATTGAAAGAAGCAGCCACTGTGAATCACCATGTTAGATCACCACCACCACCATGCTGCCATGGAATATTCTCATTTAGCAGAAGCAGAAGCTTATAGCAGCATAGTTCCATCATCAGGAGGAGTCACAACAAGGAAGAGGAAGGGTAACAAAATCCAGAGAAGGTTCAGTGATGATCAGATCAGATCACTGGAATCCATGTTCGAGACAGAGTCAAGGCTTGAGCCGAGGAAGAAGGCTCAGCTTGCAAGAGAGCTTGGGTTGCAGCCAAGACAGGTTGCTATCTGGTTCCAGAACAAAAGGGCAAGATGGAAGTCAAAGCAGATTGAAAGAGACTATAGCATACTTAGAGCTAATTACACAAACTTGGCCTCAAGGTTCGAAGCTCTGAAGAAGGAGAAGGAAGCATTGCTAATTCAGGTACAAATAGTTCATAATTTTGGATTTGATATTATAATATTATGATTATATTATTTGAGTTTTAGTACACAGATACCGTTGTTTGATACTCTCCATTAGGGTACTCATGTATGAGCTATATATATATATATGCCTCTGATCTATCAATGAAGAGAAATCTACCCTTTTGATTTTAGAAGCTAATGAGTTTAGTTTCAATGGTCAAAACAGTTGCAGAAGCTGAATGATCTAATACAGAAGCCAAACGAGGAAGCTCATCAGGGGTATAATACAGAAGTCAAACCAACAAACAGCATGGACAGTGTATCAGAAAATGGGGACAACATTAAAGTGAAGGCTGAGGAAAATCCAAGCTCAACAACAATGGAGAGGTCAGAGCAGGTGGTGGGTGTTCTGTCAGATGATGACAGCAGTATAAAAGCAGAATACTTTGGGCTTGAAGATGAACCTAATACTCTTCTGAATTTCGCGGAGCAAGCAGATGATTCCCTGAATTTTGATTCTGATGAACTCTTAGACCAGTCTGATGTTGGTTACCAGTGGTGGGACTTTTGG
Source organism: Acacia melanoxylon (assembly GCA_019022615.1). Classification (NCBI taxonomy): domain Eukaryota; kingdom Viridiplantae; phylum Streptophyta; class Magnoliopsida; order Fabales; family Fabaceae; genus Acacia; species Acacia melanoxylon. The sequence continues at coordinate 889,546 of JAFJYJ010000130.1, forward strand.
TCCTGAGTGAGACAGAGCATCTGAGAAACGTCTAGAGGAAGAAGATGTATCGATGTTATTACAAAGTGTTCTCTGAGATGGGGAAGGGAAGAGAATTCTGTATAAGAAATGAGATTAGGGAGGGGCTAGGTGATGAGTATAGAGAGGGTTCCATGTTTAGGCTTTTGGTGATATCCAGAGATAGCTGCAATATCCTACTGCAAATACAGTGAATGTGAAAATAATGTGGGATGATGATCAAGAGTGGGATCCTAGAGAAAAAAGGGTTACTAAGGATGGAATGTTTAAAGACTTTAATAACAATCCTGCGTAACTGGTATATATCCATGTGGGACTAAATTGGATCAAACACAAAACAAAACATGGTGTTAGTAATATCTAAGATCAATATTAAATCTAAACAGTAGTTTTTGTAATGAATTACTACTTTCAATTATGTGCAACTCAACACTAAATTGATCCCTGTTTAAAAGCGGGTAGTTTCAGATCAGGTAGAATCAGATATGATCTCAAATTTTTATCCAAATCAGAGATACATGACATATTGCAAAACATTTGTAGTCATGAAAAACAGCTATTCTAAACAGGGGAATTTTAAATTCTGAATTTCTATTTGTAGATATGCCAGTAACTGGTTCCCCAAAAAAAGAAAAAAAAAGAAGCAAGAAAGACAGTAAGAATAAAAAGCATAACTACACCTAGGCACAGGACTATCTCATAATATGTAGAGTCTGACCTAGATTATTCGATAATATGCAGATAAAATATATTCGAACCTCAGGGAAATAGCCGAAAGTTCATGAATTCAGATCCATCTTCTTAATAGTAAAATAGGTTAGATCCTTGCAGGCAAAGGTAACTGATGAATGGAATGATCAAGTCAACTCTGATAGCATCATTCAAAAGTGTTATTAACCTGACTATATGATACCCTTAAACATTTTTAGATGGAGAAGCATAAAGAATAAAAAGGATTTTATCTCATTTGTTATTCAAATTCTTGCAAGTCTTTTTGCAAATCCTAATATGCATGTGTGTCACAGTCTCACAGATAACAGTCTTTAAGCCCAATTAGCAAGTGTTTAGAATAGAGGGCCCAATGAGCTAAGGCCCTTACTACATGTGCAGTCATTATCTACTCTTCTATCTATTTGTATAAAACTGTCTGTAAATGTAAAACCCTAGTCTCTATGTAATATAAATACATAAATACAAAGGCTGCTATTCAACTGCGCCTTATACGAAATCGTGTATCTTAAAATCTTTTATTGGTATCAAAGCTAAGAGGCAAATAGCCATGGCAAAAACTTCCTCAAAATCTCAAATTTTGAATCCCTTATATCTGCTTCAACTTTACCAAAGGGATCATCCTCATCCAACAACAACAACATCAACCAAGTCTACGCTCCATCAAGCTGGATGGAACAAGCTTTCTACGTGGCAAATACATGTTCTTCCCATCATCAAGGGTCATAAGCTTCAAGGTTTCCTCAATGGCACCAAAGAGTGTCCACCACAGTTCATCAATAAGAATGATGTGATGAAGCCCAATCTAGCCTTTGAAGATTAGGTTGCAGCAGATCAGCTTCTTTTCGGCTGGATGCTAAACACTATGAGTTTGGAAGTTTCCTCTCAAATGGTGGCTGTTGCAACTTCTGCTGGTCTTTGGGAGGCTATAAAACAAGTAACTGGTGCTCAAACTAAGTCAAAACTCCTAATGTTGAAGTCTGATTTTTAGAGAACCAAAAAGAAATTCAAAAATGACTAAATACATCGAAGATGAAGAGCATTTACGAGCAACTTGTCTTTGTGCGGGGTGTTACCGTATGCCTTCCAGATCTAATTATACAGGTTCTTGGTGGTTTAGATGCTGACTATAATCCCATTGTTGTTCAATTTTGTAAAGAAGCAAGTGGTCTAACTTGGATTGAATCTCAATCCTCATTGTTAACCTATGAAAGTCGAATGGAACAGTTAAGTCAACTGGAAAATCACGTCGTTTTCAACAAGCTTTGTTAACTATATTAGGTGAGAATTACTCACCACGTGGAAGTTGGCGTGGAAATCGAAGAGGCCACTTGGGATCAAAATAGAGGAAGGTGCACCTACTACAATTGTGGTCATAACAACAATACTCAAGATGAAAGAATTCCCCAATGCCAGTAGTGTGATCGTATTGAGCATATTGTTGAAACACGGTTCCATTGTTTTGTGAATTTTTGTCAAAATAAAAAGAAAGCTAATAATGTTCACAATTCTTTTGGGTTACTTGATTTTGCAATTTATTGGGCTACACTTGAACTGTTGATGACAATGGATAGTACTTGGATAGTGGAGCAACTTGTCATGTGACTAATGTATAAACTACATTGAAAATCCTACTCAGCCTACTGGTAAGATGAAAATTATCGTCGGTAATGGTGATAAAGTTAAGGTTGAAAAAATTGGTTCATCAACAGTCTCAAATGTTCCTAACAAAATAGTGAAACTAAATGATGTTTTATACACTCCTGACATCACTAAGAATATGCCAAGTGTTTATAAAGTTGCTAATGACAATAATGTTGATGTTGTGTTTAGTAAACATGGGTTTACTATGAAGGAATAGGAAATAGGGCAAATAATTCGAAAGGGATACCAACCAAAGGAGGAATATTTAGAGTTTCAAATCAAAAAGGTAGATGGAAGCATGGAACTAGTGTTTGTTGTTCAAAAAAGAAGGACGATCATTCAAAGATAATCAAAGAATATTATTTCTAGTAGGTTTTTATGGCATTGTAGACCTGGTCATCCTAATGATATAGTACTAAATCAAGTTAGTAGTAATTGTAATTTGAAAACTAGTACTAAGAATACTAAGAATGATGAAGTTACCTTTTGTGAATCTTGCAAGTATCATTCTCTTATTACGCTGCAAATCCTCTCGATCTCATGCTTCTAAACCTCTTGAATTGATACATATATATTGACTTGTGGGGTTTTGCACCAACAACATTTGTCAATGGTTTTCGATACTATGTTCTGTTTCTTGATGATTGTAGTAATTACTCATGGATTTTCCTCTCAAGATGAAAAATGAAGCATTACCAATGTTTGTTCAATTCAAAAATTTTGCGAGAAAACCAGTTTGAAAGTAAAATCAAAATGGCTCAAGGTCATGGGAGGAGAGTATAGAAGTTTTGCAATAACTCTTCAGGATGCTGGTATACATTTTAGACACCCATATCTTCATACATCTGCTCAAAATGGACGGGCAGAAAGGAAACACAGGCGTATTATGGAAATTGGTTTAACTATGCTTACACAAGCCAAAATGCCCTTACATTACTGGTGGGAAGCTTTTATTATAGCAACTGGTCTACTTAACCAGCTGCCTAGTTCTTGTTTTTGGTGATTTATCACTGTTTTACAAATTATTTCACGCACATCTAGATTATACAAGACTGAGGATTTTTGGCTCAGCATGTTATCAGTATCTTAGACCACAATGAACACAAACTACAATTCAATTACTAAATGTGTGTTTTGGGCTATAGTAGCAATCACAAAGGGTACAAGTGTTTAAGCTCAACATGCATAATTTATGTATCAAAGCATATTGTGTTTAATGAGAATGAATTTCCTTTTGAAGTAGGATTTATAAATAAAAGAAGTGAACTTGAGGAGCAAGTATGTCCTAAGTCATTCTTCAAGTCTACTCTCTTCCTTAACAATAAAGCCTTCGGCTAAATCTAAACATACTTTCTAATTCAACGCATTAGTGAGTCTCATGTTGAACAATCAACTACTAGTTCCTCATCTCCGAGAAGCAACAACTTGTTGACACAACTAATGACTCTACAGCTAGCATCAATAACTAATTTCAGTCCCTATCTCATTGTGCCTTTTGTTGAAGAGCGAGCAGATCTTGTAAAAATGAAATTCAAGAAAGTAAGCAATGCGATTTAAATCGCATCACATGTGAATTTAAGCAAAACTAATATTTCTAAACCAAAAACGCCTTACATAGGTACTATAACAACCGAAAAACTACAAATTGTGTACCATACGGTGTTCAAGAAGCTCGAAGTGCAATAATTGGAGAAAAGCAATGCAAGAAGAGTTTAACACTCTTATAAAAATCAGAACATGAAAATTAGTACCTTACATAGGTCGGTGTAATCTAGTTGATTGTAAATGAGTACTTAAGAAAAAAGTTCAACTTAGATGGTTCTCAAAAACACAAAGCCGACTTTTGCCAAAGGCTTTCAACAAAGTGGGATAGATTTTGGGAAACATTCAGCCTTTTAATGAAGGCATCTACACTCGGGTTCATTCTCACTATTCCTATCACTCCTAAATTGGGAAATAAGACAAATGGATACAAACAATGCCTTCTTAAATGGAGATACAAGACGTTGTGATAATGAAACAACGAGAAGGTTTTGTTGATCCTAAATTTCCTAATCATGTTTGCCTTCGAACAAAGCACTATATGGCTTAAAACAAGATCTTAGAGCTTTGCTTGAGAAGTTGAGAGCAACACTTATAAAATGAGGTTTTGATACTCAAAAAGTGACTCATCTCTTTTCTTCCTTAAGTTGGAAAGATTGTGCTTTTGTGCTTATCTACGTGGATGATATTATTGTGATAGGAAATTGCTCAAAACTAATGAATTTGTTCACTCTAAATCTAAATCTCTCGGTTGCACTCAAAGATCTTGGACAATTACATCATTTCCTAGGAATAGAGACCTACAAAGATGATACGGACTCATCTAAACAAAGAGAGATATATTTCAAGCATCACAGTCAAGGTGGAATGCAATTTCTTTCACCGCTCCTACTCACATAGTGATAAGTCGGCACACGATACTAAATGAAGGTAAAACTAATTGTAGATCCAACCATTTACGAAATATAGTCGATCTTATTCAATATCTAATCAACACAAGACCGGGTATCATTTTTTTTGCAGCGTGAACAAACTAGCCGGTTCCTCGGTGCTCCATGGATACACTAGCAAGCACTAAGATGAGTGCTTCGGTACCTTAAAGGAACAACAAATCTAGCTCTACAGCTATCAAGCCAAACGGTCATCTTACCTTACAAGGGTTTTCAAATGCAAATTGGGCCGTACGCTCGCTATGACTATGATCGATGAGGGGGGTTATTGTGTCTTTTTGGTGATTCGTTGATTTCCTTGTACGCAAAGAAGCAAGGGAATTGCTTCTCGATCCAAAGATTGAATCGGAGTACAAATCACTCTTTGATTTGTCTCTGGCCGAGTT